>PVIJ01016417.1:0-32781 GCA_004024925.1 Scalopus aquaticus
GTGATGGAGAGTCAGTCTTCCTCCACAATTAGAGCTTTGAGAGGCCAGAACTGAACTCCTGAAGTTCTTGAGCAGATGTCAGGCCACGTGATGGGATGCTGTAGATAGCTTCTATTTGAATGTGCTGACCTTTGGCTTTTTCCCCCAGCTTCAAAAGTCCATGATTTTAGGCATCAAGAGCTAAGTGGTATGAGCATTAAATGGAGGGATAGTTTATTGCAGTTGTGGGAATCAAGGTTCATGATCTCAGATGCAATTGCTCCTTAAGGTGTTTTGAAAAGGAAGGTTGGGGTGGGAGGGACTACTGCAGATTCACCTGCTTGGTGATCAGGTTTCTGCGAGTAAGCGCAACACAGTGAGAGAAACACAACCCAACTGACATAGGTCATGGAAGTTAACTAGGAATAGAGTAGGCAGGGTTTGGACAGAAAAACAGTAATCTTGGAGGAAGGTGCGGTGGAGTAAAAGTCACAGAGGTGGATAAGCACTATGAGTTAGACTTGACTCTTTTATTTATTTAACAGACTCTCGGTCCCTGGATATTTGAAGGGCAGAACTCTGTGACTTATGGTTCCTAAAGAGGCGCCACACAGAGGTGCAGAGAGAGTTGCATGGAGGACAGGGTAAGGATGAGCTAGGCCTGCAGGCGGTGGTTTATCTATATAACAAGCAGGATGCGTTAACTAGGTTTCACAGGCTTCTTCTGACTTGGGTATTTTTAATGATTCTGCAAGAGCAAGAAAGGGGCCATCCTGAGATGTTGCCATCTGAGCATCACGGCAGTTGGGTGTGCATGTTGTAAGCCAGGAATGGTAAAGCCCCATAGAGGAAACAGTTGGAAAGTGAGTTTAGCAAACTCTCTGCAAAGGAGAGTTGCAAGATTTTTAGCCATGACCTCAGAACTAGCACTTAGGAAATATTATGTTTCTCTGAGTTACAGAGAGACCCAGGAACTGACCCAAGGTCACCCATTAGTAAATGGCAAGAACAGAATTCAGCACTAGGCAATCTAGTTCCAGAGTCCAAGTGGAAGAAAGCTAGAAAGTAAGTACAGTTTCTGGTCAAGGAGGCACTTGAAAGGTGATTGGGATAGTGGACCACAATAGCAGTGACAGATATATGGAAGACAAGGACAAGTTTGTAGAGGGATATAGGTGTGAGGATGGGGCCTGGACTGAGGAGCTGTCATCCCTGCGAAACTCTGTTATCTTTTATTCCCCTCCCCCATTTTAATCTCTTTTTTTTTGGGGGGGGGCAGGTGACCTTCTTCCACTAAAATATGTGTAGTCTGTACTGACCCTTTGGGAAGAGACTATAGCAATGTGGATGACATTTTGTAGACAAGGGGTAAAGGATCTTTATAAATTTGTCAGTGTTCAATATTTAAAATTCCTATTTAGATCACCCTGGATACATATCTCAGGGAAAAGACAAATTATTCAGAGGGTTGATCCTCTCCCATTTGCTCTCATGGTTCTTCTCCCCTACTACTTTTGGACTCAATTTGGATTCATCGGTGGTATTGTTACAAATGTGAGCCTCTGTTTAATTCCCTCAACCTATGCTAAATTCCTGTTTTCATATTGAACAAATACAGCAGTAGATGTAAAAGAATCGTCTGTTTATTTTGTCTTTGTCCTAAATAAATTAGCTAAGGGTTGTGGAGAAAAGATACTATGAAGCTGAGAGAAAATTCCCAGAGCTTCTCGGCTTGGGAAGTGGATCTTGTACCTTATGTTTCCTTCCTACCCTGGTGTACTGTTTAAGCATTTGGAAACAGAGCTACTGTTGGGCCCTGGAGGGCTGATTGCTAGAGCAGTGCTCTTTAAGATGTCTTTAAAAGAAGGGGAAGGTAGGGGGTGGATTGCTTCAGACTCACCTGTTCAGTGAGTTTCTGAAAGGAAACTAACCAGGGTGAAAGAAGCAAAACCCAATTGAGGCTAGATCCCTGAGAGCACTTGTGGGATTTGTTGTAATCACTCCCCATGAAGTGAATTACACAAGAAGCCTATTTCTGTTCATTGCAGGTGGGAGGCGGTGGGGAGGGATGGGGGTGGCGGGTAGTAGCTTAGACAAGCACAAAATCTGAAGCCTCTCAAAGATACCCAGGGTTCTTGTTTCCCTCCACCCATAGCTGCATAGCCTGAATCCTGAATGGGGTGACAGTCTCCCCAGCGTTTCATGACATTTTCTTTATACAGTAATAATTTGCTTAGTTTATTGGGGGGGGTGTGTTTCACCGAGCCTTTATGTATTTTGTGTGATTTGAGCTTCAAACAACTTTCTAAGCAGACACCATCCCACCCCGCCTCCACCCCCAACATCAAGACCGCTCCCTGCCTACCCTGTCATCAGACTTCAGCAGGCCTATTTCTACTTTAACCTGATGCCCAGCACAACACAACACAATCTCAATCATTTATGTGAACTGTTGTGGATTGAATCCCAGCTTCTAGCTCTCTCCCAATTGTCTGTCTAATTAGTTTAACTCATATGAGGTAAGATAGCCATGAGTGAAACAAGTTGATTTGTTACTTATGTCATGACTAGTGGTCTCTTTGCATCTTATTTTTAATAAAGATTTCAAACAGTAGGCCTTTTTTAAACCAAACAAACACACAAACAAACATGTTTCTGTAATTGAACAGTTTGAGACCTTGTGCTTTGTTGCACTGGGGAATTTTTGTAGGTATGTGAGGGGACAAATAATCTTCTGGTTGTACCAGCAATGGATGCTAAGGAATCATCTATTCTTTTGTCTTTTTTTTTTTTAAGATTTATTTATGTATACATACAAGAGCTGGGGTATAGGTCAGAGGTTTGGGGGGTAAGAGGATTCACCAGAGACAGAGTGGGGAGCAGAACAGGCAGACTGACTGAAAAATACTGCTAAGGGAAGCAGTGGGTGAGGGAGGAGAGGTCTGCTGCTCCACGTGGGAAGCTCCTTGGCAGGGGATCTAACTCATGCTGCAGAGGCTGCCAATAGCTTCATATTGCTGAGACTTAACCCCTTGTGCCACCAGGGAGGCCCCTCTTTTGTCTTTGTTTTAAAATAAAAATTAGCTAAGCATTTGAGGTCATTTATATAACCATGGGATTGCCCTTCTACCTTCTACTCCTTATTGAAGAACTTCTATAGTCTAAGTACTAAGTATTGGTCTGTTAGTAGCTGAGAATTTAAAATGAAGATAAGGATCCTCTATACTGAGTCTGCAGAGAGGGGACGGAGAGGCGAAAAGCGAACCAGCCAATTGCCGTTGATAAGGGAGCAAATGAGAAGAAGGTCAGGTAGCAGAAAGAGAAATATATGTAGGAAAATATATACAAACCAGATCCTTCCAATGACCAGAAATATATAACTGCATGGTAGAGTAGTTTCAGGATAACAATAAAGCTATAGCCAACCCTAGGTCAATATGAGGTAGTGCAGAATTTTTTTTTCTTTCCTGGCTTTATTAAAATGTAATTGTAATATAACTTTGTAATATAACTTTTAAACATTTAAAGTATACCTTCAGAAGATATGTGTATATATTGCACAACAAGGGAAATTAACACATCTAGCACCTCACCATTTGTGTGTTACTTTTCAAATGTAATATTTGGTCTTTGTCCTTATTCCCAATATTTGATTCCTGAAACCTTTGTACTTTCCCAGAAATTTTAAGATCTACTTTTAAAATCTACTCTTACTTCTTCCTTTCTAAGTTATTTCTTTTTCTTATCTGATTGCTTTGGCAAAGATAACAGTACATTGATGATTTAATAAGAATGATGAAAATAGGCACCCTTTATCTTGTTCCTAATTTTAGAGAAAGGGTATTTGTGTGAGCTCGTTTTATGTGGTTTTTATTTTTGAGGTATGTTCTTTCTATAGTCAATTTGTTCAGTTTTTCTCTAAAAATCATGAATTTTGTCAAATGCTTTTTCTGCATCTATTGACATGAGACTTTTTTTATGTTAACGTGCTGTGTTACATTTATTGATTTGCATATGTTGAACCATCTTTGCATCTTAGAGATGAATATTACTTCATCATGACATATGACCCTTTTAATGTAGTCTTGAATTTGGTTTGCTAGTGTTTTGTCAAAAAGTTTTGCAGTTTTATTCATCAGGGATATTGGCCTGTAGTTTCCTTTGTTTGTACTGTTTTTATCTGACTGTGGTATCAGGGTAATGCTGACTTTGTAAAACAAGTTTGGGAATGTTCTTGCCTCTTGTTTTCTTTTTTTAATAATTTGAGAAGACTTAATGTTAATTCTTCTTTAAATGTTTGGTAGAGTTCTCTAGCGAAGCTATCTAGCGATGCTGGGCTTTATTATTTTTATTGGAAGATTTTTGATTACTGATTCAATCTCCTTACTCATTATTGGTCTGTTCAGATTTTATATTTCTTCATGATTCAATCTTGGTAGGTTGGGATGTTTCTAGGAAACTATCCACTTCCTCTAAGTATAATGTTAAGCTGTTTATTTCAATTCTTTCTTTTTTCTTAGTTCAGGTATTTATCACTATAAACTTCCTTTTAAAAACTTATTTTCTTGCATCACATAAGCTTTAGTATGTTGTGTTTCCATCTTTATCTTTAGATATTTAGTTTTACTTCCCTTTTGATTTCTTCTTTGATTCATTGATTGTTCAAGAATATGTTTGATTTCTATATACTTTCCCTTGGTATGACTGAAGCCTGAACCTTGCATTCTAAAACACAAAGGACAGAGGCTCGGCGAGATCTATGCCAGTTCAAAACCTGGCTAGTCTATTGGAATTTCTGAGTGCTGTGGAATCAGAAGAGCAGGAGACTATACTTATCCCATGATAGACAATTAAAATTTGTTGCTTCTTATCTGCATTGACACCTTCCTCATGCAGTAGATGATCTATGGTTTCAGTGTCTGTTGCTATAAATGCATTATGGAAGAATTCTTTTGATTTCAGACTGATCTAGACCTGATGGGAATATATGCTGAGATCATAGCTAAGATCAGTTTGAAATGACTTTTGAGTTAATATTGTTGGAAATGGATTTTTTTAACTACAATACAGTTTAGTAATTTTTTAGAGGGGTACATGGATGACTTTGTGAGATGATATCATTTTCAACCCCTCAAATCATTCTTTTAAGAATATATTAGTTTTCTAATCTTAAATAAGTATTTCTTTCATATGTAACATTTTTGAAAATATAAAAAATAGAAGGAAAATCTCTCTACAATTCTCTTATCTAGAATACATTTAGACCCATTTCCTTTTAATCTTTTTGGATACATTTTCTTCATTGTTACTGTGATCATATGTCATATTCAAAATGGTATATAGTTGTTTTGGGAAAAATATATGGTGTTAAAATTATAAAAGTAAAGCATGTTCTTTGTAGAAAATGTTAAAATACAGAAAAGTATAAAAAGATTCAGATTCTAGCAATATGGCAGAGTAGATGTTCAGAGAAACTCCTACCAATGCAGAGATAAGATAGTTGTTTGAACAGATGGAAAGTCAAAGAATATTCCCCCTCAGTAAAGCTAAGCCTCCTTGAAAAGCAATGTTCTTAGGGTGGAGAGAAAACTGGGAAAAAACCTTCCCTGACAATGGGACAGGTTGGAGGACAAGGAAAAACTCTTCTTATGAATTCCTAAACCATTCGCTTATATCTGAAAAGGTTTAGTGCTAGAATTCATGCTATTACTGACTTAAAAACAAAACAAGATGGGAATTTAATTTGATATTAAGATATTAATATCTTATTAATATTAAGTGGTCCTGGATAGTTGTGTCCTCATGTACTTGACAGGAGCAAATGCAAATTATCTCTGGAGGTACTCACTATAACACAGGCCTCAATGAAATCCACAGATAAAGTCCCAGGGAAAATGAACTTAGAGGTATAGCTTATTAAATATGTGAGGAAATAAGCTGAAGAGAGTCATCAGGATCCAATAACTATAAAATTACACCAGCCAAAATTACATATGTTAAAATTATATTCAGAGATAGAATATAAAAGAAGTATGTTCAAGGTTTAAAGATATTAAATAGAGGTCACTGAAAGTATATCAAGGGACAAAATAGTCTCAGGTTTGATAAAGAACTAGCTAATTCCTATAAATAAATATAATGATGAAAGTTAGAAAATGAATTGGCTAAAATAGCAGATTTTACACAGTTGAGGAGAGATTTAGTAAGCTGGAAGATATATCTAAGTAAATTTTCTAGAATTCATCATAAGGAGACACAAAGATGGCAAATACAAAAGAAAAGTTAAGGGATATAGATAACAAGAAGAGAAGTTCCAATATATGTCTAATTAGAATTCCTGAAGGAGTGAGTTAAAAAAAAAATGGAGGAACAATATTAGAAAGTATAATTGAGACTATTCCAGAATTAATAAAATACACCATTTCCAAATTCAGTATATCAAATAATTCAATATTTAAGAGAACACCTTCATTTATGCGCATCATTGTGTTTATACTGACATGCATCTGATGTGAAATAGTAGAACACATTGTCAAAGAAAAGATCAAAAAAGTAGTGAGAAAAAAGAGAAATTCCCTACAAACAAAGTACAACTAACTTTCAATAACAACAGAAGTCAAAAGGCAGTGGAGTATATTCAAAACTAAGAAAAATAACTAACAATTTTATATTGTATACTCAGTGAAATTATTTTTCAAGAATGAAGGCAAATAGTCATTTTCTGGCAAATTGAAACTGTAAGAATTTACTACCCATAGGCCCTCACTAGAGACTCTCTAAAGAATATGCTTCAAATAAAAATAAAATTCTTCCAGAATGAAGATCTGAAGTTCAAGAAAAAATAGTGAGGAAATATAATGGTAAACATGTCTGTAAATGTAAACAAACATTTGTAAAGTAGTAGCAATAAGGTCTAGTTTGAGAAATTAAAATATCAGAAAAGAAAGCACTCAAATTATATATAAAAATTGCATATAATTCACCAATTCACTGTGTGTGCATATATGAAACAGGGAGAGAGAGGAATTAGAATCCTAATATTCTTGTGTTCATAAAAATGATAAAGATATAAATTAATTTCATAATCTTAAAAATGTTCATCAATTAATATGTCCAAAGTAAGCACTAAAAGAATAGACAAGAATATACAACTTCCAAATGAACATAAAGGAAAAAAAATAATGGAAGTGGGGAAAAATTCAATTAAAGAACAAGAAAATAAATAAGAATAGACAGTACAAAAGAAGAAGGTAGAAAGTTTTTGAAAATCACAATAGACTCCATAAATTGAAATCTGTTTAAAAGACAAACTTTGTCATACTAAATTTAAAAAATCCATCCAGTGACTTTTTCTATGAAATGTATATAAAACATCATAAGAAGACTGAAAGTAAATGAGTGAGGAGATATTTATTCAGGTAAATAATAACCAAAAGAAGTTGACATAGCCAGTTGACATAGCCAGATAAAACAGGCTTTGAGGCAAAAGACTTTATTAGAGATGAGGAAGATTATCTAAATGTTAGCTAATGTTTCAATGCACCACAAAGATTTAACAATTTTAAACTTGGATGCACCTAATTACATAGTGTTTAATTGGTGAAACTCCAAGGAGACATAGAAGAATTTACAAAGTGAGAATTTTAATCACAGATCTCAATAATTGATACCTCGAGCAGTCCAGAAAAAAAAAAAAAAGAAAGAAAGAAACCAGTAAGAACCTAGAAGTTTTGAACAATACAAAGTGTGCAGGATAGTCCTCCCCCAAGATGTTCAGATGTTCAGACCTTCCCAAGGTGTGTCATTTGAGCATGCAGATTATTTGAAGTCACGGTCGATATAGACCCTGCAGACTCAGGAAAAACTCTTACTACTTCCTTAACTACCTAGAAAAATGAAGATTGGGTGTTATACTGACAATTAGAATTATTACAAAATAATTTTCTATCTCTATGAATCATTAGAAATTAATTATTACAAAGCAATTTTCTATCTCTATTACAAAATAATTTTCTATCTCCATGGTGGGGTAAACATCTAATCACATGGCATCAGCTCTTGACCACGTCAATCACCCTTTCTGAGTCATATGAATTCCCATACTATCTCCTTGAAACCCGAGTCCTCTATCCTATTTCTTCACTCAGAATATACATCCCTATTTTGTCTCATTGTTTTTGAAATACATATAGATTCCCTGTACATGCATCACTAAATTTATTCCTCTGCCCCTCCTACTAATCTGACATTAATTTGATCATTTTACCAGCCCGAGAACAGCCCTGAGAGGTAGGGAAAATCCCTGTCTTCCCTTAGAATAGCAAGTGTATTCTCATGGACATACAAACAAATCTCTTTGCCCAACATTTGGGGAATATGCATTTATATTATGTGCTCATGGAACACTTATAAAAATTTATTCTAAGTAATTAAGCTAGTCTACAAATTTTAAAAGATTTGGTATCTCAGATCATATTCTATGATTGCAATACTAGCCAATTAGGAAAAAAAGCAAAAAATAATTCATGAAGATTCATTGTCTTAAGTTTTAGCACTTACTTCTAAATAATCCATATGTCAGAAATAATGGGCATTGAAAAAAATGTGGTAAGCAAAAAAAAAAACAAAAAAACAACTACCTGATTTGAGCACCAGCCAAATTGTTATTAGAGGCTAGTATACATAAACAGGTACATAAATGTGCACATGAGACAGTCAGCAAAATGACTTTTCAAGGATACCTGGGAAATAATTTTTATTTAGGATGAGAGAAAATAAGATTAGTTTATTTACCAAATTCATGGATTGGCAACTCCACAGGAAATGAATTTATCTGGTTTCAGGCTGCTTGGCTAGTCTTGGTATTCAGACCTTAAAGAAAGTTTATGCTCAGATTAGTACTTATTCATAATACTATTAGTGATAATTAGTACTCCATGGCTTCTTGTTTGGGAATTATTAGAAAATCTAAATCTGTAGTGTAGGTTGTAACAGACTGTGGTTGTTATACACTGCTAGCTATGTGCAGATTGTAGTATTACTTGCAGGATTCTTTTGCATTTTTAACTGAACATACTACATATTAAAATGTGGTACTTGGTACTCAGAGGGAAATTTATAGTCTTAAAAGTGCATTGTACTTAGAAGGAAATTTTTAGCCTATTATGGCCATATTAGAAAACTAGACTGAAAATAAACTAAAAACATGCAAATTCTAAAGTTAAGAAAAATAAAATAAACTATAAACATAGAAGAAAGAAATAATCAATAAAAGACAGAAATTAATGATCTGGGGAATAGTTATAAGGATCAACAAAGCTCAAAGTCTTTTTTTATGAAAAAAAGTCTTTTTTTGTCAAGTTTTAAGAACTTGACAAATCTGTGGAAGGATTACTTAAGATAAAAGGGCAGAAGCCTCGCAGAAATAACATCAAGAATGAAAATGAGGACAAAACTACAGATGCAGACAACTTTATGAAAATTAAAAAGACTCTTATGAGTAGAAGAATGGCGATGAGCCCAAAATTATGAGAGAAATTCAAATTTGTAGAAAGTATATATTAATATAAAAGGGTAACGTAACCGAAGGTCTATCCTTTCTTGTCTCTGTTCGTTGCTCTACAACTAGCACCTATCATATAACATAGTAGGATATTAAGAAATACTTGTTTAAATGAATAAATTCAGACACAGCAATTGTTAACATGTTGGTGTACTTATTTCTATGTATATCTTAAAACAGCTTTTTGTATACTGATTTTTAAGCATCAGTATCACACATACCTTATAGAGAAGATACTAGATGAAAAATGATAAAAAATAAAGTGCAATCACAGCATCTGGCATGTTATTCTTTACTATTAAAAAAACTGTATGAGTTTTAAAGTAGCTAATCTTATCTCAATTTCCTTGGCAATGGAATAAAAAATATGTTCTTCCTATAGCTACACTTCTGTGGGGAAAAGAAAAAAGATTTTTCTAGCTATTCTCCTGGGATAGCATCCTTTCCACATGGAGTTTCATCATTATTAGGAAGGACTGGAATAAGATTATTATTATTTTGTGATGTTACTAAACAAAACTAGCAGTCACTGGAGAGTGAAGACTATGGCTCAAGACCCAGCTTCCTAGCACATAAGCAGGTATGGAAACAGAAAGGGAGAAGTAATGTGAAACATTGCAAAGAAAGCCTTCTTCTGACCACAGACCTCATTTGAAAACATACACTGCATCTGCAGTCTAAATTCTGTAGAGATGGCCCATGAGTCCTTGGTTATCACAGTTTTCATCTCACTTGTGAAAAAGAATTTTTCAAAAGCTTTTTTCAAGGATGCACGGGGGTATTTATTTTAGTGCTTGTATGGAAGCATTCTTCTCAGCATATGTGTATACATATGTATGTGTGTGTGTGTGAGTATATATACATAGATACATACATGCATATATATAAACATATAAAAAAAATTCTGAAGTGATACACATCTGGTGTTTAACAGTAGTTATCTTTGTGAAGTAAGGAATGGGTATTATGTGTGTTTCTGTGTGTATGTGGTGTGTGTGTGTGTCTATGTGTGGTATTGGGATAGCTACTGTTCAAAGACCTTATTAATGCCACCTGTAGAATTTAACAATTTTTTAAAGTAATGAGGGTGTGGAAAATTACTAGTGGATTAAAACTTAAAGCACTCTTTTGGGTCATAACATTTTTCTTTCATGATTCTATGGATGTTGCTTCATTGCCTTCTGGCATTTAATTCAAGAAATTCAGTTTTTGAATGCCGACTGTGCATCGTTGCAAAGGGGAGACCGCAATGAGCAACAATGGACTTCATAGAGCTTATAGCAAGCTGGGAGAAAGACACTAATAGAGTAAGCATAGAAATAACTGGTGATGTCAGGGTTTGGTGAGTGGAGTTCTTGGGTTCCCTCTGTGAGAAGCAACAAGTGGAGCTGGAGAGATAGTACAACTCAGTCTATGGAAGATCTTACAAGCTGAGCTAAGGGTTTGACTTATCATGAAAGTCATGGGAAGCAACTGGATGGTATAAATATGGGAGTGATATATCAGATTTGTATTATAAAGACATCCCTCTGCCAGCCCATAAAGTGCCTTTGCGCAAATGAATGAAAGTCACCTCCTCTGGGAAAGTGTGTAACAAAGAGTTTCCTTTCTCCTGTGCAATAGGGATGAATTTCAAGTCCAACCAGACTTCTCCGACCCCATAAATGTTTTAGGGGCCCTGCTCAATCTCCCTTTCCCTTGGTTTTGCTAAGAGGCTCTATTCATATTTGTCTCTTGATTTCTCCTTTTTCCCTTCTGCTTACTAGACCACTGGCATCTTGAGCTCCCTGGGTCTAGTGTCTTTTGTAGCTGGTACCCAAAAACCCATATGCATTAGTTGTTACACTAAAAATATGGAGACTTCCAACTTTAGTCACATCCAGCTAGCAGCCCCTATACAAACTCTCCCAAATTCCCACTCAAAGACATAAACTAGAACTCCCAATGACAATAAAAGTGGTGATGAGAAAAAATAATTGTCAAAATGTGTGAGGAAATTTAACAACTTCAGAAAGCGGAATGAAGACAACTCACCTATCTCATGCTTTACTTCTCTCTTCTTATCAGCTAAAGCCACTCTGTATCCTGTGGGCCAGGACCAGTTTCTCTGAGTAGCTAAGGCACTAGACTTGTGGATGGTGGAGTGAAGGGCACTGCCTCCAACTGCCTTGATCTTCAGGGCCATCTTGATTGGCTCCAAAAAGTACTCTCTCTTACTGTGCTAGAGAATCCATGCTGTGTGACCTGTTAAAAACATAAGATGTGAGGTTTGGACATTAATGAATGTTGACATAAATCCAAACATCTTTCTTATCTCAATTAGATCCTCACTCTTCTTTGGAATTCAGCTGTCCCAGCTGTTGGCTGACAGCACCCCTGGAACAGAGCTTTTTAAGAATTAATGAACCTTAGGTTTAGACCCTTTTGGGGCTGTCTTTCTGAAGCTAGTCACAAATAAAAACTCAGCTGCTTAGGCTTTGCATTATTACATTTTCTGGGTTATATTGATCTCCAGGGAATCTGCTTGATGTATTTCTAAGTTGTTTGTTTTGTCTTTAATGGAGGAGATCAAATTTTAAACAACCCTCGATTATCAGAGAAGCCTCTTTTAAGGTAGGATTTCCAGATCCTAAGACAACTATCTTAAAGAACCATTTCTTAGTCAGTATGTTGTTTCCCTATGCCTTGGTCCTGGCTGCTGACGTAAGTAAGTGTGCAGTCACAACTTTTTGCTCCAGTTAGCATTCGCTGGGTCCAACACAGCTATAGGCTAGGAAATGGTTTCTAATTTTCCTGCTGCCTCATCAGCAAAATTGACAGCTAAATTCCAATTGCTGAGGCTTTATTACTGTTGAAGATGTGAGAGGCAGAAAAGAGCACAGCTGGGTCCCTCATCCCAGGTGGAGTTTGCAGAACTGGCAGAAAAAGAAGTCAGCTTTTGACTGTTATCTGAGGACAATTTAATCTGGAGGTGATTGTGGCGATATGAAATTGGAAGCCCCCTGATGTTGGTTTCTACAAGTAACTGCCCTTTCAGGAATACACATCTGGGTTCAGCACTTCCTCACATAAGTGCTGTCCAAAAGGCTGAGGGGAGAAAAGATTTTAAGAGGATCAGCAGTTGGAGTGAAGCAGATGCAACAATTCACCCTGCTTTGTATTTGCACATCGCCTGCTTTCTGGGAAATGCCACATCTAAGAGGCATCAGGACTCAGGCTGAGGAAAGGGTGGCTCGGGCACAGGGAAATCACAGTGATGCTTCTTGTTACATGCAACTGTGTGGGCAGATGTCAGCTAAAGGCTTTCTAGACTGTGGTCTTTGTTGAACCCTCCAATGGTTCTTTTGTGGTCAGATGTTCACTTGGTTGTTTTTCCAGAAATGAATGTCTACTTCAGAAAAGGTCCCTGCTACGTAGGAAGGCACTTTCCTCAGAAGCACGTGCCCTAAAGTCCTTTTCTTTCCAAGCAGGACCTTGCTCCTGATGGTAATTTACCAAAAGAGTATAATTATGCAATTGAAAGGCATTCAAATTGGATTGTCAGGGAAATGCTATGGAACTTCTCAAAATAGTCCAGGTGTTGTGTAAAGTAATAAGACTGATGTTTACATCTTTATGTAGAAGTAGGAAACAAAAGCAGCAACTCTGAACTCTGACTTCACTATTACCCTGCTTAACTTTCGGTAATTAAGGAGAATCCTGGACACTTTTGTAGAGCATTGCCCTCTCTGTTTTGTGTTGCAAACTCTCATCAAGAATTCCTGTTGCTTCTTGTTTGTTTATCATTTGCAAGGTGGAGGTCTCCTCTGATCTCGGGCTTGTTGATGGAGAGAGAAGTTTCCTTGAATCCTCAAATTGACCACATACTTGCTTTTAAAATCTTCTCATCTCCTGAACTGAGGGTTACTTGAGGTGCACAGTCAACTTCCCAACATTTAAGTCTTAATTCTCATTTTTTCTAAGTATTTCTCAAGAAAAGGGTGGATCAGGTTACCAACTTTCCACTCTTTATCCAGAAAGAATAATGCTTTTTACTCCCATGTAGTGCCTGGTTTTCTGAATAAGGAGCTAGGAAGGGTCTAAAAACCATTTTAAGTTTCTAAGCAGAATCTTAAGATTCTAGAAATTTGCATGGGCATTTTCATAACACAGGTCTTTCTGACATAGGGTTTATACAAACAAGAATGTCTACATTTCAGAGGACTATTATGTGTCTTCCAACCTGTCACCTTAGGACTCTGAATTTATTCCAACCATGAGCTTTTGCTAAAAATGCTCAGGGCTTCTCTTTTGCAGTTGTCTCCCAACTAGGTTGGCAAATCATATGGGAGCATTTGTCATAAAATGACACATAATCTCACCTCTAACTTTTTGAATCAAAATCAGTATTTTTATTTTCCAATATTGAACACCTGGGTCACCTTCACTCACATTTATCTACTGAAATGTGCTCCAAACAAACTCTGTTTCTCAAAATCAAATCCATCCTCAAAGGACGAATATTTATCAGCCACTACTAATGGAATTCTTAAAAAAAAAAAAAATGCCATAGGCTATGAAAGCAATTCCTAAAATGAAGCTCCATGAATTTTTAAAATGGCAGTAATATTTGGCTAGTATAGAACTCCCAAAGAGTCTTCTTTGGAGCAAATGATACTTGTTTATATGTGCAAGTTCTGATAAGTTTGTTTGAAAGAGAGTTTCATTTGGTCTGGGGAACAAAAGAAATTATTTTAGAAGATTGTCTCATTTCATCTGGTATAAGAGATAAATGGGTCCCAGCCCTTCCAATGAACATGAGCAAATTGCTTAGCAGCTCAAGATTTCTAATTCTTCGTATTTAAAATGAAGGGTTTGGGTTAGAAAATCTCCAAGGACTCTTTTAGCTTCAATACACTATGATTCATTCATCAAACATTAATTGGGCAACTAATGTAAGTTTTAGACACTGTTCTAGAAAAATGTGATGAAAAATCCCCATCCTAGATTGCGGAATCTAGCCAGGAATATGAATGACATACAATTTTAAAACATTGATATCATCATATAATATCCTCTTTTGTATATTATTATAATATTATAGAAAATATATATCAGTTTCTGTTTCTGGTTTCAGGTATGGAACTCCTGAGACCCTTATAATTTCCTAAGTGATGAGAGCAAAAAGTACATCTATTATTCTAATATTTGGTCTTTGTTCCTCATTCCTGATACTGGACTCCTGAAACCTTTGTAATTTCTTATGTGACAGGAGTATTTTAGTTCCACTGAGGAAACTCTGGATGGCTTTTGTATGGGTTGGTTACTGGAAGGACAAAGGCATAATGGAAAACTTAAAATTTCTAACTCTGTTCTCAATTCTCTTAAGAAGGGAAAAGGGTTAAAAATGGAGATAGTGACTGATTATATCTATGTGATTAAGCTTCCACAAGTATCCCAGAAACAGAGGGTTCAGAGAGCTTCCAGGTCTGTGAAGACATTCACATACCAGTTGGGTGATACACCCCAATTCCATGGGCATAGAAGCTCCTGTGCTTGGGACCCTTCTAGACCTACCTTATGAATCTCTTTATCTGTGTCCTTTATCCTGTCCTGTATTGAACTGGTAAATGTAAGTCAGTGTTTCCCTCAGTTCTGTGAGCCACTTTATTTATTTGTTTGAAGATTTATTTATTTATGCAAACAAGAACTGGGGGTATAGGCCAGAGGTGCTGGGTGGTGAGAGGATTCACCAGAGGTAGAGTAGGGAGCAGAACAGGCAGATTGACTGAAGTACACTGCTGAAGGGAGCAGCAGGTGAGGCAGGAGAGGTCTGCTGCACCATGTGGGAAGCTCCTTGGCCGTATCAAACTTGTGTTGCAATGGCTGTGGATAGCTTCACAGTGTTGAGACTTGACCCGTTGTGTCACTAGGGAGGTCCAACTATGAGCCACTTTAACAAATTAATCAGTCCAAAGAGGAGGTCATTAAACTGACTTGTAGTTGAGTCAATAGAAGTTGTGTGTAACCTGGGAACCTCCCACTTGGGATTGGCAGCTGAAGTGGGGGATAGTCTCATGAGACTAAGCCGTTGTTCTGTGGGATCTGATGCCATTTCCAGGCAGAGAGTGTCAGAATTGATTTGAATCATAGGACACCCTGCCAGTGTCGTTGAGAATTTCTTGGTGTGGCGGGAAGCACCACACATTTTGTGACCACAAGTGTCAGAAGTAAACTGTTCTGTGTAAAGTGAAAGTGACCACCCCAAAGGAGGAAAGAAGTAGATTTTTCCAATAAAACCACACTATACAACGTAACATGGCACTTGTGCTGTGAAAACTGGCTACTGGCTCACCAGTATTCTTTTCTTCCTGGGAACTCTTTTCCCAAATGACCTTGTAACCAAGTATGGCCAAGTGACTGGAGTCTTGCTAATAGATGTAAGCAGAGGTGACATAGGCCACATTTAGGTCTGGCGCATAACCCTGCCATGTGTGAACCTTCTCTCACTCCCTCCATCTATAGTCTAAGCAGAACTCCATAGAGCCAGGCATGTTTCGGCCTCAAAATGAAAGATGCCTTGGTCCCTAAAGGCTGTGTGAAACATAGGGTATCCCCCATATTCCTGCCAAACTGCATTGGCTTGTGATACAAGTGAGAAATAGAATTAATTTTCTATTCACTCTAATTTTGATACAGGTAGTTATAATGGCCAGGTCATCCTGCCTCATGTATTTACCTTATAAAGCCAGAGGCTTCAAATCCTTACATGACAGTGGTGAAAGTAGATAGTCCTCAAAACGGTGCTTCGAGTAGGCAAAGGGCTGAAGGAGCACTGGGGAGAGGTGGGTGTGCACACACAAAGGAAAGAAGGTAGCCTGGATGGGGGTGGGGGGTGCGGGATGGATAGACCAGTGAGAGACAGACAGTAGTATAATTACTAAAGAGTAGTTGATTGCCTAACCCCAGAATGTCTGTCTTAAAAAAAAAAAAATACTGGAAAAAAGGGCTATTCAGCACTTTCAGAAAAAAAATGGGAAAGTAATGGCCAAATGATCCTTATTTTATCATCTCTCCAACACTTGCCAGACAATAGAAATTCTTTTGAACACCACTCAATCAAGAGTGAAGTCTATGTAACTAGTAAGAATATTATCTGAAATGATGGTTTTGAGACATGATTGCCTACTGTCTAGCAATTCAGAATCTGACATGGAGCTAGCTAGAGGTCAAAAAATCATTTTTTAGGATTTTGAATCATGTTAACACCAATAAAGAAAAATCTAAGTGGATGCTCAAATTCATCTAAAAGCCAGTATGTCTAAAACAAGATAATTTGAGTTCAGTTGTAAGATAGCACTTAATTCAAAGTGGCATAGTGTTATAATGACCTCCCCTCAAAAATGTCCACTGACCAATCCCCCAAACCTGCCAATGGGTTTTATTACATAGCAATAGTGATTCTGTAGATGTCATTAAATTAGGGACCTTGAGATGAGAAGATTCCCCTGGATTTTCTGTGTGAACCCAGTGTTATCACAAGGGTCCTTGTAAGAGGGAGGCAGGAGTCAGAGAAGGAGATGTGACACCAGAAGCAGAGGCTGCAGCCAGCCCGTGGACTCTGTGAGAAGGGATGCAGGCAGCCTTGGGCTGCTGGGAAAGGCAGGGAAGACCCTTTTCTCATAGAACCTTCAGAAGGAACAGCCCTGTCAAAGCATTTTGCACTTCTGACTGGCAAAATTGTAAGAGCATGTATTTGTGTTGTTTTAAGCTACTGAGTTCGTATATTTAGTTGGAGCAGCAATAGAAAATGAATGCACACATTGTAAATTGTGGCCTTGAGATTCTTTTCTGTTTTATTCCCAACAGTTTTTAGGCTCTGATGTATGTGAATCACTGTATTATTCTAGTGCTGAAAAGGGCAAAGAGGTTAAAAACATAGTACTTAGTGTTTGTGTCTTTGTAAAGAAATTAATTCAATGAATTCTTACTATGTCTATATAGCATTTATACTATGTAGCTTATAGTCTACCTACCTCCCTACCTACCTCCCTACTAAGGATTTATAGTAATAATTAATTTAGTTCTCTCCTAATAACTTAGGAGGTAGATATTATTGACTCCCTTTTACAGGTGAGAAAACTGAACTCAAGTAATTTGTCAAAATTTCTTTGTCTAGGAGACAGTAGATTAGGGTTTGAGTTCAGACTTGGATAGTCCAAAGTCAATGGTATTATCTGCTATGATACATGGAGTTTACTGGCTTGAATTAAACCTTTAAAACTCTCACTTTCATCTTCTATAAATGTTCTTTAAAATCAAAACTGCCTTCTTGTTGCTGCAAGTTTAAGTGAATCATGGAGGATACTTTTTAAAACTATGATGGTACCACTACCACTTCCAGTAGTAGCAAACTCGCTTGTAGCAGACCAAATCTTCGGCCATGAGTAACTGGAAGCCACAGATAAAGGCCAAATACAACTTCTTGTTTGAAGCACTCAAGAGCTACTAAGGCGCCCAGGACAGGATGGCCAAGATCCTGGCAAGGTGAGCCTGCCGGTCTGCACTTTTCCCAACAGAGACCGTTGCCAATTTTGTAAATGGTCTGGAAAAGTAAGAAAAGAAGTCTGAAAGAAAAAAAAAGCTCCTGCTAAGGAAAAGAGAAGCTGGGCAGCAGCCCCCCTGCCTCCCTGGCCTATGCAGGTGCTCCCAGGGACCGACTTCCTCCCTTTGCAAAGCAGCAGAGGCAGCTCTCCCTCAAGCCTGCCGCCCATGTCTGTGCAGGCGTTTCTCTAACACACCTGTGCCTTTCAGGGGCAGCTCTTTCTGCCCACTTGTGCTGATGCAAGTGCCCTTTAGTCTTCTCTCCCTTTTTATAATAAACCTGCCCTTTGGATATGCATGTATGTGTGTTTGTATGTATGTGTATATATGTGTATAATATATGTATATATGTGTACAATATATGCATGTGTGTGTACAATATATGTGTGTGTGTATATATACGTGTGTGTGTGTATGTGTGTATGTGTATATATATAACAGGAGAAGCGTTGTCAGCATTTTCTGCTGTGTTATGGTAATTGGGAGATGAGAAAGGTGTGAAGATGCTGCTGCAAAAGCAGAGAAATGAGCCTAGAGATGAGTCTGAGCTGCTGCTCTTTGATGCATTTGCCAGGCAGTAAGAGACACTGGCCCAGAGAGTAGGTGCTCAGGACCAGCAGCCATGGACGTGACTGAATAGGCTCTGATGGGGCTCCCCCTCCCACAGATAATAACCCCAGTCCTGGTGTGTGGGGGGTAGGGGTAGGGGACAAAGTCTGGAGGGGAGCTGTAAGCTACAAGAAGGGACCAATAAGAGGGAGACCTTCATTTTTACGCTTGTTAGCCTGAGAGCAGACCAAAGTTAGCACTGTATGAGGTGACTAAAACCCTGAAGACCTGTGCTGCTGTCACTCTGTCTTTAAGAGAGGACAGACATCAGGAACACCAGAGTGACTGGGACGTGAGACTAGAATCCTGGAAAGGGGAGACCAGAGCCCCAAATTTTGTAGGTAAGCTCTGCCCAAGTTTCTGACCCCTGACCCATGCATGCCTAGATATACTCCAAGTCCCTCAGGGGAAGGCCAATGAATAGAAGATTTGAGCTATTGCCTAAGGGACAAGTTATAGAAATCAAATTAATCATGAAAAGAAAGCCATCGGCATTTGGGGGAGGAAAATAAAAGAATCCAGCATTTCTATTAGGTAGCATTGAGAAGTTCTGGGACCCAATTTAAAATACTCGACATATGACAAACCAAGGAAATATGTCCCAGTCTTAACAGAAAAGTCAGTAAACCAAGACCAACTCTGAGCAGTTTAGGAAAATAGGCTTGCAATAAATTAAAACTGAAGAAACTCAGTAAGGAAATACTATATAAAAACTTATGGAAACTCTGGAATTAAAAAGTATAAAATCTGAAATTAAAAATTCACTGAGTGGGCTAAACTAAAAAAAAAATGGGTGATAGATTTTTCAGTGAATGTGAGAATTGCCAGATCAATAGAAATTATCCAATATGAAGAAGAGAGGAAAAATGTTTGAAAAAACAGGCTCAGACAACTAAAGGACAATGTGGTAGAATATATATGGAATCTGAGAGAGAGTGGAAAAAGACTGAGGCAGAAAAGAAACTGAAAGATAGAACAGCTGAAAATTTCCTTAATTTATTGGAAGACATCCATTTAGAGATTAAAGAATCTTAGTTAAAACTACATAGAATAAACACAAAAATCTGTGCCTAGGTGCATCAAAGCAAATTGCTGACATCAAAGATAAAGACAAAATAAAGAAAGTAGCCAGAGAAAAATGACATATTACATCAGAAGAAAAATGACCTTAATTATCATCTACTTTTCATCAGAAATGATAGAGGTCAGGTAATAGTGGAATGAAAAAATAAAACCTTACTTTGAAATAATTTTAGACATACAGACTTATTACAAAAGTAGTGCAGAGAGTTTTTGTCTGTCTACTTTTCACCCAGCTTTTGCTAACTTGAACAGAATCCATAGCAGTGTTAAATCCCTAAGCCAAAAAACTTACATTGGTACAATACTATTAATCAAATTACAGATCTTAACTGATCATCAGTTCTTCCAAAAATATTCTTTTTCTGGTGCAGGATCCAATTCCGGATCCCAATTTATATTTAGTTGTTATAGTTCATCTCTAACAACCTGTGGCATTTCCTAGTTTTTCCTTATTGTTCATTTCTTACTATTTTTGAAGGGTACTGGTCAGTTGTTTTGTGAACTGTGTCTCAGTTTGAGTTGTCCAGTGTTTTCTGGTAGCTAGAATGAGGTTATGGATTTTTGGCCAAGAATATCAAAGAAGTGATGTTATGTTCTTCTCAGTGTATCATAGTGGGGAGTTCATGATGTCAAGGTGTCTCATTCCTGATGATGTTAACTTTGATCAGTTGGTTTAGATCATGTTCCTACGCTGGAAAGCTGCTATTTCTTTCTTTATAATTAAAAGTGTGGTGTAGGAAATACTCTGAAACCATACAAGTATCTCTGCTTTTCCTCAAACTTTTTTTTTGTATCAACATTTTTATTTTTTAATTTTATTTTCATTTATTTTTTAATTTATATTTTTTACATTGTGTATTCCCCTTGGGTAGCCCACCACCAATTCACCCGTGACCCATCACCATCATCCCTTGTGTTCTTTTCTTCCCCATTTTGAGCCCTTATCCTCCCCCTTCCTTGCTGGGTATCTTTCTCTTGTTTGGTTCCCCTATATTCCTGTTATGAGTGACACCATTCAATATTTTTCTCTTTCTTTCTGGTTTATTTTGCTGAACATGATCCCTTCTAACTCCATTCATTTTGTTGCGAATTGCATGTGTTTGTCATTTTTGTATGCTGAATAGTATTCCATTTTGTATATGTACCACATATTCTTGATCCAGTCATCTATTTTTGGGTATCTGGGTTGTTTCCATACCTTAGCTATTGTAAACAGTGCTGCAATAAACATACGGTTGCATGTATCCTTTTGGGTTATTGTATTTGTTTCCTTTGGGTAGATTCCTAAAAGTGGTATTGCTGGGTTGTATGGAAGCTCCATTTTTAGCAGTTTGAGGAACCACCACACAGCTTCCATAGTGGTTGGACCAGTTTGCATTCCCACCAGCAGTGTAGGAGAGTTTCTTTTTCCCACATCCTCGCCAACATTTGTTGTTGCCTGTGTTTTTAATGTGCGCCATTCTCACTGGCGTGAGGTGGTATCTCATTGTGGTTTTGATTTGCATTTCCCTGATTATAAGTGATGCTGAACATTTTTTCACATACCTGTTGGCCATTTGCTTTTTTTCTTTGGAGAAGTGTCTTTTTAGCTCTTCTGCCCATATATTTTTTTTTTAATAAGGGGATAACTTTTGCATTTTATTTATTTATTTATTTTTAAAGATTTATTTATTTATGCATACAAGCTGGGGTACAGGCCAGAGGCATGGGGTGGCGACAGGATTCAGCAGAGACAGAGTGGGGAGCAGAACAGGCAGATCGACAGAAATACACTGCTGAGGGGAGCAGCGGGCGAGGCAGGAGAGGTCTGTCACGCCATGTGGGTTTCTCCCCAGCTGGGCGTCGAACTCGCGTCACCGCTGCCAACAGCTCCACAGCGCAGTGTTTAACCACTGCGCCACCAGGGAGGCCCTGCCCATTTTTTGACTGGATTGTTGATTTTGATTTTGTTGAGTTGTGTGAGCTCCTTGTAGATTTTTGTTATCAGTCCTTTTATCAATTGTATTGTGTGCAAAGATTTTCTCCCAGTTAGTAGGGTGTCTGTTTCTCCTCAAACTTTTGGTAGTGTCTGTCTATGAATATAATCTGTGACAGTTTTTACTATGGTATTTGCTTAATGGTGATTTTTCTGGAGTAATATACTTAAGTGCTTAAACAAAAACACCTTTGACTTAGAATTGATATCTAGTGAAAATATAATTTAAGAACAACAGTATACAACCCAATAATAAAAGACAACCTAGATAAAAAATAGGCAAAGGATATTTCTTTGAAGAAGATATATAAATCAAAAGATGCTCAACATCATTAGCCATTAGGGAAATTCAAATCAAAGCCACATGAGATACCATTTACACCCATGAGACTAGTTATGATCGAAAAGACAGATTGTAACAAATGTTGACAAGAATTTGGAGCAATTACATTGTTGGTGGATGCAGCTGCTCTGGAAAATAGTCTGGAAGTTCCTCTAAAAGTCAAACATAAAGTTAACATAACTCCAGCAATTCCACTTTTCGGAATATACCCAAGGGCTATGAAAACATATGTTCGCACAAAGATCTAGCAGCATTACTCATAAGAGCCAAAATGTCAAAACAGCTCAATGTCCATCAGCTGGTTCATGGATAAATAAGAAATGGTGTATTCTCTGCTTGTCTGGAAAAATACAATGCTCCTTCAAAAGATAACTGAATTGAGGGGAGATTCTTAGAACTGCAGTCAGAACTAAAGTATGCATGTGGGTATACATGCAGTTGGTAAAACATGGTAAAAGTTCAAACACATTTATGAAAGTAGTGATAAAGGTTAAAAACTCTCGTAAAACTCAGGTAGGTTTTTGAGTTATCCAAGAACCTCATATCATTGTACCTCTGGCCTTGAGTTTGTCTTCTCTAAATGTCACTCTAAGTCTGACCCACCCTAAGGGATCCACCAGACACCAATCTCATAACCGAGAGTTATTATAGACTTCTTTCTGAGATGTCCAAAGAACAACTGTAAATTTGCTTCATTTAATTCAGGTAAGTTTAATAGAACAAGAAACATGAAATTTCTAGGTTTGCCTGAAATTTCTAAATGACTTGAAATTCCTCACTCAACTTACACAGCTATGACCTGAGAGGAAGAAGTAGAGAAGAAGCTGGATTACTGCAGTTATATTTTGGGATCCTGGTTAAGCTGGCCACAGCTAGCTTTAATTCTCTCATTTTTAATATGTTAATGGGAGGTCATTATAAAGCTTTGAGGGGGCTAGTTCAACAAATCCTGACCATGGGAATTTGACCCAAAGTTGGGATAGATTTTTCTGGCTACCCTCCCTATCGCCAAAAGATTTGTTTATATTAAAAAGTGTCTTTTGGGCCACCCTGGTGGCGCAACGGGTTAAGTGCAGCGCTGTGGAGCTGTCGGCAGCTGCTGTGCAAGTTTAATGCCTGATGGGGGAGATTCCCACATGGTGCAGCAGACCTCTCCTGCCTTGCCCGCTGCTCCCCTCAGCAGTGTATTTTGGTTGATCTGCCTGTTCTGCTCCCCACTCTGTCTCTGGTGAATCCTTTCATCGCCCCACACCTCTGGCCTGCACCCCAGCTTGTATGCAAAAATAAAATAAATCTTTAAAGAAAAAATAAAAAAGGTGTCTTTCCAATCCAGTGTGTTTCTGGAAAGAAACTACAGTCAAACTTTGAAATTTGTGCAAGAAAGTATGGCTTTTTGTTTTTCCTTATTGATAAACACCTTGTTAACTGGGTATCCAAGTTAGGGAAAAAACATGGAAATCTATTTCTTGTCACCGCTTTCTAAAGACGTTTTCATTCCATCAGGCTGATTTTGAATACAATTGAAGGAGGATCAAAAGTGAAGGTATATTCATTCTCTTTTTTGAGAGCTTACCGGTGAAGGCAGAATTTGAAGTTACATACACTCCTACTTTATCTATGCTCTGCTGCTTACTCGCTGTGTTAATCATGGCCTTGAGCACAGTGTCTTCTGTTCTTATTGTGTGAGGTGAGGGAAGATCACAGACTGACAGAGGTGTTCAGGTTCCTTTGTAGGCCGTGCTCTCTTTCCTCTCTATACCTGCTCCCTGATCTCTAGGTGAGTTTGACCCCATCCCTACCTTCTGCTCCCATCCCTGTACAGAATCAACTGCCTACTTGACAGCCCCACACACCTGTCTCAAGAGATTTCAACTCAACACATCCAAAGTCAAACTCTTGACTTTTTCCAACATTTGTTCCTGGCCTCCTTTCCATCTTCCCTTTCTGAGAGAAGGTCTCTACTACCTGTTCAGTTGTGCAAACCAGAACCTGGGAGTCCATTTTGGTTCCTCCCCTCCCTATCCTCACTTTCCTCTCCCAGTTCCATTCCAGGCCAAGCATCTTAAATGTTAATGCCCAAGCAGCTATTAAATCCACCCACTTCTACTCAGGTCCACTGTCTCTGTTGTACTTTTCCACAACACATTTCCATCTAACTGACCTCCCTCAGGGTTAGTTATTATGAATCCGCTACATTCTCTCTCCTCTACTCTGCAACTAGAGTGATCTTTTCAAAATGTTTATCTGCTTATGTAGTTTACCTGCTGTAATAGTATGATTTATATGAAAAATATGTACTTTGTTATTCAGATATATATAGAATGAGAAAACCTTGATCTTCATTCAAGCTTCCTGGCTCAGACCTCTCACAACTCAGAATTTCTTAAGTGATGACAATAATAAGGATATCTTTTGTTATGTTAATGAAGTGACTTTTAAAAAGCACCTGAAGATGGGGGCTGGCTGCCAGTGGCACCAACCATGTGATTAGAGGGTTAGAACTTTCAGTCCTACTCTCCAAGCTGCAGGAGAAGAGAAGAGGTAGAGGTAGAATCGATCACCAATAACCAATGAGTTAACCATCTGTAATTAAGTCTTCACACAAATTTGCAAATGGACATGTTCAGAAAACTTGAGTTGGTGAGCACGTGAGGGTTTGAGCGAAGTATGGCCCACCTGAAGAGGGCACGGAAGCTCCATATCCCCTCCTACATATCTTGTTCTATCCCTCTTTTCCATCTGGCTGTTTCTGAATTTTAAATCATTTTATAATAACTATAAATCTTGTAAGTAAACTATTTCTCTGAGTTCCTATGAACCATTCTAGCAAATTAATTGAACCCAAGAAAAGGGTTATGGGAGCTTCTGGTTTATAGTTTTGGTTTATTTATTTGATTTATAGTTCAGAATCACAGGTAACCACTTGGGCAGATGACTGGTGTCTGAAGTTGGGGGTAGGGCACAATCTTGTAGGACTGAATCCTTAACCTGTGGAATGTGATACTCTCTTTGGGTAGATAGTGTTGGAATTGAGTTAAATTGTAGGACACCCAGCTGATATCTGGAGAATTGCTTGTATTTTGATGTAGGAACCCACCTACCTTCTCCCCACACCACACACACAAACGCCAGAAATTGGTTTCTTATTGTGTGAGGTGACCTGCTTGTGTCTTACAGTGGCTTCACATTATCCTTGACCAACCACATACCATGATTTTCAAGGACAGTTTGGCTTGAACTTTCTCTACAAGTACAGCTTTGTGTTGTCTCACCTTCTCTTTTATTTATTGAGTTCCACTTGTTTGGACCTTTCACACATTTTTATTGCTTAAACTTTTACGTTGAAATAATTTCCGATATACAGGGAGACTGCAAAAGTAGTACAGAGAATTATTATGTACCATTCACACATATTTCTCAAATGTTAAATTCTACTACATTTATCATTCCCTATTTGTCTGAAATTTTGAAGTTCTCAGAACAAAACAATTAATATGGATATAGTACTTTATTCTAATTTGTATTTTTTTTCAAATTTTACTTATTATCTCACTAATGACTTTTACAGCAAAGGAAAAAATCATTTTCCACTCCAGGATCACACATTCCACTTGTTATTCAACTCTTCCATCTCAAATAGTTTCTTAGTCTTTTCTTGCTCCTTACAACAATGACATATTTGAAGACTCCTGCCAGGTATTTTGTGGAATGTGTCCATTTGGGGTTGTCTGATATGATTCCTCATGATTAGATTTAAGTTATACATTTTTAGCAGGAATATCACAGAAATGATCGTGTGCTCTTCTTACTGCATTAAATCAGAAAGCACATGTTATCAATTTATCCCATTACTGTTGATGTGATATTAAATTTCATCACCTACTTAAAATGTTTATAATATTATTATTTTTCCTCTGGTAATAATATCTCATGGAGAGATACTCTAAGACTATGTAGAATTTTGTTCCTTATCAAAGTTTCATCTTTTAATGTTAGAAACCATTGAGGATACATACCTGAAATAATTATTACTGTGATGTTTGCAAAGGGGTGATTCTTTCACATATTTAAAAATATTGAGCTTTTTCTAACCTTAGGACATTCACACAGGCTTTGTTTTCTTCTCCTATGTTGGTTTTGCATAAGCCATATTTTTCTCTCCTTTTCAACCTATCAACTCTCACTATTTCTTTAGAAGTCACATCACATATTATTTTTTCAGAGAAGCCTTCCCCAGCCCTCCCTCATTATGAGGTTAGATTTCTCATTTTTGTATTCTTATGGCATCATATAGTCCTTTGTAGAAATTGAAATTATGATTTTGCACCTGGTTATGTGATTATTTCATTAAGTCTGTTTCCTTCACTAGGATGTAAGCACAATGAGTGTTTTCATACATCATTGTACACCCCACACCTAGCACAATTCCTAGTACGTACAATTGGTCCAATAAATTTAAATGATTGAAAGAATGAGTGAACAGATCTCATGGAGTTCCTGTGAGTATTAAACAAAATAAGATAAATAGAATTCATATCATGTAGTAGAACAGTAAAAAATATTGGCTCCTTCAACACACTCCTGACCTCATTGTTGGCCAGGAACTATATAACAGGCAAAATGTCTTATTCTAAACAAATAATTTGTCCCTGGAGGGACAATTCTATGTTCTAAGGATTGATCTTCACTTGAACTTTACTAACATTTCTATAGAAATAAATTTGTAAAGAGCAACTCAGTCTATAAGGTTAAACTTCCTTTATTATCCCCAACATGCATTGAAATGAGCTTCTATTTGCCCATTTAGAAAAATCAATCCCCTTTTCTTCCCCTATTTGAAAGTGACCTGCAGTTACTTATGAGATATTTGCAGTCAATGGACTCAGACTCACAATTGTCTGACTCAGAAATTGGCTCACAAGGTCTTCTGTCTCTTTGTTCTGCCACCAGACAGCCTTTGTGGCTCATGACTCTTATGAGGATCATTATGCTGGGCACAACTGTCCTCTCCAGGTGATGCCCCCTCTCTGGCCTGGGGGAAGGGGAAATACCGATGTCCTCTTGTCTAAATATCCCAAACACTTACGAGTTTCTGATTCAATTTACAAAAACTACTCACATGGATTCCCCTTAATCCCTGAGACCCAGTTGAAATTTCAAGACCCAGAGAAATAGAAAAAGGAGTAAGTATGCAATGACCAAGAGCCTAGAAACAGACATCTTTGGTGTGTGTGTGTGTGTGTGTGTGTGTGTGTGTGTGTGTGTGTGTGTGTGTATAATTTCCAGAAGGGGGGAATCAAAATGTGCTTATTAATGAGTAATGTAGAGGAAACCACAGGACAAGTGGGGCTTGTGGGAGAAATGGAAGCTGATCTTTTTTGAGAAATCTAAAAGGGATTCTGAATTCTGTGTCAATAGAGAGGGTATTGCTGAGAGAGAGATGAAAAGAGAAAAATTATTGAAGATAAGAGCTACAGAATAGAGCCCTATGCACTCCTTCTCCTTGACCTCCCTTTATAGAACAACTAGTAATTTAGATTTACTCCAAGACAAAAGACAAAGAAAAGCCAAAAATAAAAGTAAAATAAGCCCAAACCGAAAAAATATGTTATTTTTTTTCTGTAAAGAAAGAGAATAAACAAATTGCAGAGAGTTAAGACTTTTGGTGTCTGTTGCTGCCCCAGAATAAAATGTTTTTCCTTCTGGAATTTAGACAGCTTGTTCCTCATGATCACCTTAGAGGAAAGTGTGTCTTTAAATATAACCCATCAGATACACAAAGGTTATAAACAGCCTTACAATTGAAGGCAGATATCTGTTAAGAGGGATAACTATGCATTCTTATAAAGCAGCAGAAGGAAATAATACCATCCATCCAGAATAATCAATTTTGTCCCTTATTATTGAATATGAATGAATAATATATGAAGAAGAAGAGCAGTGTGTAAAAGAAGAAATAAAATAAATATAACTGACCCTGGAGAAGCTATTTCAGGAAACAGAAGATAGCTTTTAAAAATATGATTATATTCTCAGAGAGAACTGAGAAAATACTGTACTCAAAAAAAAGAATGATATAATAATGAATAGTCAAAGAATAACTCTTGTAATAAAATTGTTAATTATTTAAGGACCAATAATAAGTTTTTATAATAAAGTCAAAGCAATCTTGCCAGCTATCAAGCAAAAGACAAACAGAAAGCTTGAGAAAGAAAAAGTGAAGAGAAGATCATACCAAGATTCGACATGTGACAAATAGCAGTTCCAGAGTTATATGATATTGTCAATACACAGGGTAGGATTTTTCTTTTAATTGCAAGGAAAGTTTTCAAGAGTTGAAGAAAGATACAATTCTTCAGTTTGACAGCACTTTGTAAGTGCTGAGCAGTATGAAAGGAAAAATATCCACATATAATAATCTCATCAAAATCAGAGAGGTCCAAATAAAAAGCAGATGCCAAATATTTCATAGTAAAGCAAACTAGGAAATCAAGTTGCCTGCATTGTAACAAAAATCAGCTGGCATCAGCTAGACTCTATGGGAATGGAACAAAGCCACAAGGTTCATGCCACAAGGTTCATGGAACAATGCCACCGAGTTCAAGGGAAAATTTTTTTGATGTGGATTTAATTTGACGTAGATTCTGCATCCTGACAAGCTGTCAATCAAATGGGAGGACAAATCTATTTTTAGACATTAAGGACTCAGAATATTTACTTGGAAAAATTAAGGGGGTGATTCTAGCAGAAACAGGGAAAAGAAAACTATGATTATGGAAAGAGTGTTTTTGACACAATAGGGTGTTGAAAGGAAGTCCAACATGGCAGCTATGCCTTAGGCCTGGAAGACAGTAAGTCTATGGGGAGAAGGCTCTAGAAGTTTATTTCCTAACAAAATGGGGATTGTATGCAACACCATCATTGAGAGCAGAAAAAATTGAGCATACTTCAACTTTATGAATCTTCTTTCAGCTAGAAAAACAAAAAGTAATTAGAGATCTCAGGAAAAACCAAGTAGCTTTTAAACAAAGCCATGAATCACCTAGAAAGTTATTATAGTGTGACATGATGGGAGCATTGGTTGAGGGTTGGGGCAGATCAGCTATTTAACCTTGATGTGAACAGTGTGCTTCTCTGAATATCTCAGGAGTTAGGCTATTTTGTCTGTAGACTAGGAAAAGTAATTATATGATATTATTTGACTCTGTGGTGAGTAATATTTACATAGTAATTATAACAAAAAAAGGTATTTATTGGCTTGTTAGTTTTTAGACTCAAGCTATAAACAATGTGTGGAAGACTTAATTAAAATACTGAATAGCATTTAAATGTTATTATCATCAACAATGTAAAAGAAAATATATATCAGATATATGGATAAGAAAAGAGGAGAAATAGGGACAGTAAGTTCAGAACAGTAAAATCCCTGACATACAGTGGTAAGTGGGGGTCAAGAAATACTACCAAAGGTTGAAGGAACAAAAAAATAGGTGTTCATCTATATTATTTAAATTAGACTGACTGCTAATAGATATTGTGAATAGTTGAGTGCTACTATTTATTCTTGATAGAAAACAGAAGGTGGTAGAATAAAGACTGTTTTCATATCCTTGGCTCATTACTAAGCAGCAAATAATCATGTTAATTGCTAAGAATATTGACTGGGGAATATTTTAAAATTAATGAGTACTGAAAAACAGTGCCTTTCAATTACTCAACATTTTTTTCTAAATGGGAGGGGCTCTCTAGGCTACAGACTTAATGTTTTTGGTGCTTGAGACCCAAACAGAGTAAAGGGCACAAATATTCTAGGTTTCCAACTGCACTGATTATCTTTTGTAATCATAAAACTGTTGGAGAAATGCCCTGTTAAAAGCCAGAGAAGACCAATTTCCAGATGCACCACTGAGCACAAGTGTGTACATTCTGCCAACCCATTTGATTGCTGCCGCCTCCTTGGGCTTGACTCAAGTGGCACTTGCTGAGAATGTGGGGTTGGAGGAAGCACCCCCATCAACAAGCCTCTGGAGGCCACAGAGGCATCCTCCAGGCCTCTGGTGCCCAAGGTGATCCTCTCTATTGAGCCATAACCTGGGATTCAGATGACTGTTTGCTTGGGTCACCTGCCTTTCAAAGGCACATGACAGCTTACAACTCTTGTCAGGGTTCTGCTTGCTGAGCAGCAAGACAGTGAACTACATTAGTGTCAAGGACTATCCTGCTTAAACTGGTATTTTCACAACTGTCCGATAAACTTGAGCCTTTGTTATGAGGTAAAGGATCTTTCCCCATTGAAGGAGAATCACTGCACTCTCCTGCTGACATTGAGAATCCTGCCAAGCTTGACACCCTACACAGAGCATTTGTGAACTGGGACTCTGGTAAATCAAAGCCTACTTTTCTGCTCAGTGTTTTCTTCCAGTCTCAAGTGGAAATTGGGTCAAAATAGTTATCTTCTCTCTTAAAATGGCAGCATGAGCGTCTGTAAAATAGAATTTAAAAAATTATTTATTACAACCCAGGTAGTATGCAAAGGTATGCTCAACTAATTGACAATGGATCTCTGACATCCTGATTGTTCAAATAGGCCATGTAGGCCTATGAGAAGGTGCCACGACCACAGCCCCATACGAGAGCAACCATGCAGGGCTTTCTAACTGTGAAAGTGGTAGCTAAATTCTATAAACTGTAAGCTCACTGCCACTAGTGACCAAGATGAACCTCTCCAGCAGCTATAACATGTAAGCACATAGCTTAAACCAATTAGACCGGTAGATGATGTCTGTTATATAGATTAGGAAATCCATAAACTGGCCAATGGCAGCCTATGACATCACTTGTCATGAAAATTCTGCCAAACAGGACATCACAAATCTTCCTCAGAAATTTGGATCTGAATTAAAGAGGATTTCTTAGTTTGAAGGAGTAACAGAAATGCTCTAGCACACTTAGAGAATGTAGGCTACAATATCAAGCTACAGAAGAGTCCAGAAGTACATGGTAACCATGAACATACAAGTTATAAGGTAAAGAACAGTCACTGGATTGAGGCTGACTTGACCATAGTGGCGGGTATGGCCAGACAAGGACCAGAGATGTGGAGGTGTTAATGGTGGAGTTTAGGGGATGATAAATGAGATGCTGTGGCTGAGAGAATGTCTAAACCTGGCTCCTATATTCCCTCAAGGCCTGGTGGACAGCTGTGTCTGGGTTTCACGGGCATGCCTTGCTTTCATGCATGTCCTTCTGACAGACTGCCATACATAATATGAACTAACTGGAATGGGCCAAAGATCCACACCAAACATGCTAGCCCATTTATCCTGCCTCTCTAGGGACATACCCTTTTGAGATTGCTTTCCTGGAGAGGGGATGAAGTAACAAGAGACAATGCAAAAATGGTTTGAAGTAAAGTGACTCAGCATTTTTCTTTAAAGTTTAAGAGCCGTCCACCAAAACAGGTTCATTCATGCATTGGAGACACCCATAAAATAAATTCTGCGAAGCAAGTCAATGAACTATCGGCTTAGCCTCATTAACTTTAGGGAGACCCCAGATGAGACTTTATTTCTAACATATCTGGTTCCAGGAAAAGTAAAAGGCTGCCAATATCTCCTTACTTTCTCTTGTTGCAATAAATTGCTACCCACTTAATTCTAACTCTGGGCTTCTGCAGAACTTACTAACCTTGGACTTGGGAATAAGATTTCTTTCTGGGCACTTGCCCCAGTTTTTCTGCTGAGTGACCTTCTGCCTGTCTGCCAGAGCGCATGGAAATGGCTTTCCTTTTCTGTGCATCTCTCTGGTTTGCTCACAGTGTAGAACTTGTAGACCTGTCACTCTGATTGGAAAGTGCTGGCTCATCAAGTCCAAGGCTTTTTAAAATGTACCATTTGTGTCCTATGATATAAGGCTGAGAAAGACAGAAAATGTGATTCTTTCGCCATTGCCTCAAGCTTTTCGCACTCAGGACTTTTGTGCATATTATTTCAGGTGAACACACGACTCTGGTAGAATGGGGCTTTGCCCGTTTTACAGATGAAGCTCAGAGAGGTCAAAGGACTTGGTCAGGTCTCAGAGCAGAACTAGAAGGCAGTGCTTCTGTTTCCCATCTCTGCTCTGCTGGCCTGATACTCCAGTGACATATCCCAATGACAACCAGTCAGGAGGCACAGAATGAGCTTTTCATGTGAACTGAGAACACTTCAGGCCCTGTGGAAATAACAATAGAATCACCAGGCATATGTTGCCTTCAAGAGCCATGCCCTCAAGTCTGGTTGGGCATTGAGGTCTGTCTGTGTCATTCTGCTGTCTATGGGCACAGGCCTTGCCTTTAGCTTACCGCCTAAAAGGAAGTCTGTAACAGCACTCGCCTCCAAGGTCAGGGACTCCAACTCAAATCTGTTTTTCCCTTAAGAAATCCATCCCCTTCAAAATTGAAACCAAAAGATTCAAATATCTAGGAATAAATCTAACAAAAGACATAAAGGACTTATACAAAGAAAACTACAAAACTCTGTTGAAAGAAATAGAAGAAGACACAAGAAGATGGAAAGGCATCCCCTGCTCATGGATTGGAAGGATTAACATTATCAAAATGGCAATCCTACCAAAAGCAATTTACGGATTCAATGCTATTCCAATAAA
>PVIJ01016418.1:0-32796 GCA_004024925.1 Scalopus aquaticus
GTATCTCATAGTGGTTTTGATTTGCATTTCCTTGATTATAAGTGATGTTGAGCATTTTTTCATGTATCTGTTGGCCATTTGCTTTTCTTCTTTGGAGAAGTGTCTTTTGAGCTCTTCTGCCCATTTTTTGACTGGGTTATTGGCTTTGTTTTTGTTGAGTTGTGTGAGTTCCTTGTAAATTTTTGTTATCAGTCCTTTAGACAAAGGACAATCTTTCCCACAGAAAGGAAAGGGGATGAGATAGCAAATGAATGATTTCCAGTTTGGAGCCATGCTCACCTCTCTCACTTCCTCTACTTTCACCCAAACTTTAAAAAACAAGTATTTATCGTCTATTATTAAATATTTTCTAGAGAATTTAAAATGATTTTTCTGTAAGATTTTTGAATACCCTGAGACTATAGGAATTTCCTGTGTTGGAAGGGGAGATTTATCCTGAAGATAATCTGAATCATCTACTATGGTCCTTCTTGCTCCAAAAAAGTAGAAATGCTGGGTAGACCAAGAACCTAAAAATTGGTGTCATCTTCAGGCCTCACACCACAGAAAGCCATGCAAGGTCTCCCGGCGGTTCAGGCTGAGGTGAGAAATATGGTTACAGTGATTTTGCAGAAACCCATCTCCAGTTTGCAGGGCATGCTCTCTTCCCTTTTAAGTGTACATCTAGAGAATCTTTCAGATAATACGTACTCTGACAGCTACACTGTGGGCACTGACCTCACTGGGTACTCTCTAACATTTGACTCTCTCTTTATATTTCTAAGGTCTTTTCCAACATGGAAAATGGTCACATGGGTGGAAGTAGAAACCTAGGAACAAACAAATCATTTGAACTTCCCAGTACAAGCCTCTGTGGTATACATTTTCAGTCCTTGATGACTCAATCACAAAGAATTCTTTGAAAAAGAGACCTGAAGTGCAATAACCAATGAAATGAGTTTAAAGGAAAGTTATAACATCATCAATACACAGATCTGTGTTTATATCATTTCAATGTCCCATCTGAAAATTTGCCACCAGTAAGTAAACAAAATGGAAAATCAAGTAGGGGTTAGCCACAGAGAGCAACGGCTACACATCAAACGTTGTCCTGTTGGCACAAAAACACGGGCTGTGCTCTCTAAACTGTTGTCTATCTGACCATAAGTAGGATGTCTTTGACTTGTTTCTACAGGAAAAGGGTAGACAGCTTGTAGGGAATGTTTTTTTCAGAGGGGCTCCAGAAAGGATCTATGACAATGAGGCCTAACCCTGTGAATTCTTCCTTGATCCTGTGATAAAACTGGGTGGAGCTCTGAGACCTGCATGTAATTGTGAGGAAGGGGGGAGGTATGGGTTCTGCGCACAGGGAAAAAGGCAACACAGGGTAAGATTCTCCACCTCACATAAAGTCAGAATACAAAAGTAGCGTGGTCCACGTAGCATTTTGCAATGGACAAACAGGCTTGGACAAACATTAGCTTTAGCCCCCCAGAAGGCTCTCTGCAGTTTGTAGAAATGCTGTATTTCACGTATAATTCTTGACACTAAGGTTCAGAGCACTTGTGATTTTCTAGGAGCTATAAATAGAAGAGCAGGCACCCAAGCTAGACACTCTGATGCCAAGTAAGTTATTCTTTGCATGAGCCACACCCTCTTTCCACTCTTCCCTGTGTCACACTGCACACGGACACACAACATAGGGGTGGTGGTTTTCAAGCGTCTACATAGTCTTTAAAAGTCCTCCTTTAAAAACAGCCAAACATAGAGCCCATCTCCTGTTTCTTTCAGCGTGAACCAGCACTGGTGACGCACTGCAGGGAGATGGGAGATGGTAGAAATGCCCATGCAGTGACAGCCATGAGAAACCTCGTGGCCTCTTCCTGGCCTGTGGACCTCGCGTTCTGGGGGGAGGCTGTGGCCTTGTCTGAGGGCACTGGTGCCCTAAGGAGAGAACGGGGGCCCTCCAACAGCCTGCGGAGGACAGGGCTCTCCTCCAGGAGCCTGGGGGTGAGCTGCAGGAGGGGCATTAACCACCAGTCAGGGCTCAGCTGAGAATGTGGCCTTCTGAGTCTCTGAGCCAGCACCACCCAGCTGAGCTGCCTTCAGATTCCCGAGAGAGAATTTTGGGAGTAACTTGCTACACAAAAAATAGATAACTAATATTCTAGGGACCCCCTCCTTCTGTTCCTGGGCTCTTAGGAACCCGACCTTGGAGCCCCTTCCCCCAGACTCATTTTATCCTTAGCTGCCGATGGGATTTGAGTCAGCATGTTAGTGTTCAGTGATGTGTCATTCCTTCCAGGTACTATGTTTGTATTTGAACTGGGAACTTCAACATCTTAACCAAGGGCAGCCCCACCACCAGAGAGTAGGAAGTGGATTTCTGGCCTTTGGGGATCCCTAGAACTGCACTCATATTCTTTGGTCTTCCTCTCTGTGTGTATACCCTAGAACTTGCACTCACTCGGTGATTACCTGGATGTCCAGGACCCAAACTGGGCTTGTAGAATCTACAAAGGAGGTGATTGAAAGATGAGTCACAAGAGGTTAAACGGAGAAGTCTATACACTGTGTTACTAACCCCATGAACTGGAAAAGGCAAAACTATAGCAACAACAAAAACATCAGTGACCGCCAGGGGTTGGGGACAAGTGAGAGACAAAGATGCAAAGCCCAGAGAATTTTTAGGGTAGTAGAAATACTCTGTTTACCTTATTAATGGATACATATCACTATACATTCATCCAAACATAGAATGTCTGCCAAAAGTGATCGCATGTCAGCTGTGGGCCTGGACTCCGGGTGATCACGACGTGTCAGTGCTCATCAGTCGTAACAAACATGCCGTCTGGTGAGTTTGCTGATGGTGGGGGAGGGGCGGTGTGTGGGAACAAGGGGGTCCATGGGAGTTCTGTGCTTCTTACTCAATTTTGCACTAAATCTAAAGTTGCTCTTTTTAAACATCCTTAAACACCTACAACTGCTCTAAGAATAAAATCTCACCAGTATATTAGTCTAGATTCATAGACAGCATAAGAGAGGCAGACAGCCATGGTGGCAACAATAGTTCCGACTAATGGTGGCCAGCACCAGAGCCCTGGATGCCCACGCAGGGAGCTCGGGCAGGGGTTTCTGAGCCGCTCGCTCTCTGCCTAGCCGTGGTCTAGATCCTGGACACCAAGGTTGTGGGTAACTGCTGGGATCTTAAGAGAACACAGCTCACAACACGGAGGATAAGCAGTCCAGTCCAGGAGGCGATGGATTGCTGAAATGTGTGGCTGAGGGCAGGTGTGGGCTGGCTGTGAGACAGGGTTTGAGAAGGCAAGTGGTTGAGTGGTGGCAGCTAAATGAGCAGATAAAGGATCTAAGGCACAGAATGGGCTGGAGAAGAGGCCATCTTGGGGGAGGTGACTGAAGATGTCTTAGAAACACTGAATGCTGAGTGATATTTTGGAGGTTTTTCAAAGAAGTAACTTTACAGTCTGTGGACTCAATTTTAGACTCTAAAGGTTCAGAACATGAAGAGCTCTCCCCATCCCCACACTCCAAGAAAAAGCCGTTAATTCACTTCCTGTCTCCACAAATGGAGCTAAGTTTCTGCTTTCTCAAGTGGACCCGATGTTTCCATCCAACCACATACTCCATTCCCAGTTCCCATAACTCAGGAAAGCACCATCTTCCCCCTTTGATCCCAGGCAGAGGATCCAGAGCCCAACTAGGCCCCAGGATGCAGCAGGGCTGGCCTGTGGCCTGGGCAGTCATAAACTGAGGTCAGAACCAGTTCCAGACACACACAGGATCGATCTGGTTAAGGAAGACAAGGGAGGCAGATCAGAGAAAAGAGGGCAGAGACTCTCAGAGCTGGGAAACCCAAAAGTGGAGACCTTTTATAAAACGGCTCAGATGAGAAGAGGACTTGCCTCTGTTTACACAGCTGCTTTCTGTAAAATGGGGATGTGGTGGTAGTTGTCGCATAGGCCCATTACATGGATTGGTTAGAATAATATGATCACTTAGAACTATTCTTAGCACAAAGCAACTGCTTAGTAAGGATTAGGTGTCCTTACTGTTGTCACTAAAAGTGGGCAGACGGCACAACAACTCTTAGAAAGCACCAGAGGAATATACCACCGGTCAGTGACAAACATGCATCTTGACGGTCTGCTGGAAGCCTTTGCAGGTGCATCCCACTGCCCAATCACCCTCTGGGGATTCTGGCCGAGCCCTGGTCCTGCTGGCTGCGCCCTGCCCCAGTACCCCCAGGGTGGGTGCCTGCTCCAGCACAGCGCATGGTGGGAGTACAGTCCTTCAGCCTTGCTGCCAGCCAGCACGTGGCAAGGAGCTGACTTTCTTATTTCCTGGGGGATGCTGAGCTGAGAAAACCAATTTCTATCACCACAGGTGCAGTCACCTGCAGCCTGCATCCACTCCCTCAGTTCAGTGAAGGGGCAGCTCCAGTTCTCTCTCTAGAATTCTCTAGAAGGAAAGCATGTTGCCAGTTAGTGAGGAGATGGAACAATGATCACAGAGGAGGGCCGTGACCAGCCAGTGGACATAGAGCGTGCATTTACACCGTGAGAACTCACCTCCCCGTGCAGCGGTTCTGGGAGCATCTAGCAATGCCGATCACCACCCAGAAGTACTTTTTAAGGACCAGCCCTGTACTGGCCTGTGGTGGAGGGAGGGAAAGGAATGTACCATAAGTTGTCTGCTCTCTGGGGTCCCGTCCAGGTGGTGGGTCACAGATAGGAAAAAAGCCACAAGGTAGATTCTCTATTAGTGACAGTTATACTGCCCACCCACCACCACCCGATAAGTGCCTGGGAACTTACTCCCTGCTAAGATAGTCATGTTTTAATGAAAGGGCAAAAAGGCTTTCAAGCCAAAAAGGATTTACCCCTGGAGCAGAAAAGCCTTACCAATTGGAGACATTTGGGGCAGGAAATTTCCTAGAAATTTTCAATCATCTGAATCCACCTTCCTGAGAAGGGCAGTCTCAGGGGCCAAGACCGTAACTCAGAAGCCCATCCCCAGGCCAAGTCTCACCAAAAACGTCACGAAGTAGTTCTGTATGGAGAGGGGTCAGTTGTGTGCTGCTGAGACCAGTACAATGTTTACCATATCTTGACTCAAAGGACATGATTTCTCCCAAGTGTCAAACCCCGCTGAGGAGAGAAAGATGTCAGGTGTCTGTTGCTAAAGCATCATCATTTATCTGGTAAAGAGATGCCGTTAGTTTCTGGCTATAGATGAGGATGTTGTTGTTATACCCAGTAGTGTCAGCTAAAATTAGACTTAATCTCAGCCGGCAGGATCTCCCTTTTGTGGAAAGCTATTTATAGGAGGTAAAGGGATCTGGTTCTTGCCTTTTTACAACCCATTCCTGGCTAAGACGGACTTCACTGGGTAATCTCGATGGCCAGGAAATAGGGAAGTACCCTGCACCTACTGGTAAGAGTCCCCTCTGGTCCTGGCTAAAACCAGCGTCAGACCAAACTGGGGCCCATCCCCCTAGGAGGGGAAAACAGGGCTGGGATGTGTTGGATGAAGGAAGGGAGGTACAGAATTAGTCATGGAAGGCTTGGGGGTCCAGGTAGGTAAGGTGCCTGAACTTTATTCCTGGTAATGAGACGCCATAGTGGATTCAGCTGCTATGTGGCTACTGGGGTGTACAGAGTAAGGGAAGAAGCAGGGAGATCACCTCAGGGCCAAGGTGGTATCCAGAAGAGGTAAGGATGACCTGGGCTAGGCACACATGCCAAACAAGCAAATCTTGACTTTTTTCCTCCCTTGCCACCATGGAAGAGAATCAGCCAGCTGTTCTTAAGAAATACGTATGTAGTTAAAAAAACAAAGACAAATAAGAGTTAAGCAGATATGTAGGGATGTTCTTTTCCAAAAGGTACTAGTGGGGTTTAGTTAGAGTCTCGGACAAAAAGACAAACCAAATTCTCCCATCAAAAATGTCTTTGAAGCTCCACCAGTGCTTAGTGAGAAAATGGGTTTGAATGACTGGGATGGACGAAGTCGAAATGGAGTCTGAACATCGTAATGAAGAGCAAGGGAACCTCTGCCCCTAAATCTCTCCCTCCAGTGTAGGCTTCCCCATAGTGACTCAGTTGAGTCCTCAAAGGCACCATAAAGAGAAGGTTGGAGAACAGGAGATGGGATCCGAATATGAATCTCCTCTTCCCCGGGTCCCTCATCAGTCTTAACTAGGTGGGACAAAGGGTTAGATTCCATGACTGTGTGTGCACAAGATTATACCATGTTCTACTAGGGACACAGAAATTTGAGAAGGCATATTATTATTATTATTTACCAGGGGCCAACTGTGCTTACAAAACTTGATTTTGTTGGTTAATCATCTCCATTTTGTAAAGTCACTCAAATAAATATATCACATTCCATTTTGTGCAACCAGAGGACTGGAGACCAGGCTAGCAAGCCCTACATGAGACTCTTTACTAAGGAGTAAGAGTCAAGGTTGTGTTCTTAATGCCCATTTTATATGCATGACTGAAGTTGAGTCGCTCATGCATAATTCATCTGGTCATTTACAGACTTTTACACCATTCCTCCTCTAAGAGTTAACTAACAAAGAGGACATTATCAGTCTTGGCAACCAGGATATTATGCAAATCTTTCCATCTCTGAGTCAACAGAAAAGGGGTCTGATTAATTAAAAAGATAAAGGCGGATGGGGGTGGGTACACAACCCTCTTTATATTCCCCGTCACTTATTACTGTATTTGACTGAAAAGAATTCCGAAGGGTAATTATGTGTCTGTCCACCACTGGGCACTGCTCTTCCCTGTAAACAACCCATTTGAATGGGTGGGAAATGTTTGCCTTCATGCATTCCATATCCTTTCCTTCCAAGGAAAAGAATCATGAGATGAACCGGCTTGCATTTGATGTCAGGTAACCCCAGATTCTTGTCTTCTCTGTCCAGAATATTCATCAAGTCACTTGATTTCTTTGGGTCTCGGTTTTTTTATATACAGTATAAATAAGAATATTGTTCTCATGCATTTGCATGCTATAGGGTGGGAGGGGACTACACAGAGTATACTACAAGGAAGCAGGAATGGAGGGGCATAAAGGGTAAGTGAAGATGGTCAGGCTTTTACGCAGCTGGCCTCTGTGGTTAGCGCCTGTGGCCTTGAATGAAGAAGGCACTTGGGAGTGTGGGTCAGGGCACGCATGCCTGATTGTGGACACCTGGAGGATGGTGTGGGCAGGTGTAAGTGTGTACACCTGAGCCTGGAGGCTGACGCTATAGGGCGTCATCACTCAGAGAAAAAGATGGCTATGGCTGTGGCGGAACAGCTGCAAGAGGGCAAGCGAGGGCTATGACAGGGAGAGACCCAAGACAAAGCTAGAGAAAGCCCAGGAAGAATAAGGATCCTCTGGGGGCTGGGAGGCCTGCTGCCTCCTACCTGCCCTCCCCGCCACCTACACCACCTCCCTGCCTTGCCAGCCTGTGGGCTTGCCCCACAATAATTGGCATAGAAAAAGCATTAAAGCCAACCGCCCCCCCCCCAAAAAAAAACCACTGAGGGCTCCAGGAATCTCCTTTATCCATCTGCCCAAATGGACAGAAAACCTGCCCTGCACAGATCTGCCTCCACAGGAGATCTCCGGCAGTCAGGCTGCTGTGGGCCCTCTGACCATCAAGCCCCCCTATCACCTCTGGATTGTCTACTTAAATTTTTTCATGAGAAAAAATAAACCTCCATTTTGCTTATTCCACCAGGCTCAGCGTCTTTTTCGTACATCTGCCTGTGTATGTCCTAAATCACTGCCCCACTGAATTAGAAGTGTCAGCTCAAAGGCGTTGCAATAGTGCATTCAAGGTTTGGGCAGCCACTGAAGGTCGTTTTCAGAGTAGTTGGGTCACGAGCTGTCATGGAGTGAGGAGAGGCTGAAGATGAGAAGACAGCTCTGCCGGCCATTCCCTGAACGGCAACAGTGAGAGCCCAGCTGGGAGATGCCAAGGAAGGAGATCTGAGGCCATGAGAAGTGAAGTGAGGGAAACAGCCTGACGATCTCGAGGTGGTGTCCTGGGATCCCAGCTCAGTAATACATACAGCAACGTAACAGGAAAACGTCATTTCCTAAAGGGGCAGCTTGCCGCAGGAATGCCGGGAGACAGGCACAAGCGGCGAGGGAAAGTGACCTGAGGCCAAGGTAAAGCTGGACTTCCAAGGCCCACCTCATGAGACTGACGCCTGAGAGAAAGGGGGGAGCTGTCTTCAAGAGATGGGAATGTTCCCTTGCCTCCACGGAGTGTTCACCTGCCCCCATGAGAAGGTCCTTGCCCCCGAGTGATAGATCACAAGGTGTTTTACTAACAAAGTGGAAGAGGCTCTGGGGACCACTGAGGCCTGAGTTCTGCTCTGAACACCAACTAACCATCACTCTGACCTCCGCAAGCGGACTCCTCTCCATGAGCTGTATTCACTCTTCTGTAGAACAAAAGGATGGGCTTGATGCTTCGTAAAGTCCCTTCCAGTCTGGAAGACCCATATCCCTAAAACTGCCATAAAAGCGAAATTTGGGGAGAATTGAGCTTCAGACAGCAGCCTGCTTCAAAGCGCATCTTCAAAGACACAGCCTGCACCGCTGGACAGTTTGCAGCATCCAAGCAATAAACACCAACATCCAGAAGGCCCACAGGACAACCCCAGCCCTGGTGGGATTGTGTAGTTTTAATCAATGGCTATTGTGATGAATGGCATTTCCCCATTTCTAGTTTCTGCACTCCCTGGGCACCTCCACGGCCAGTCCCAAAGAGACAGCATCAGCCCGCTTCATCTCTGCCATCAGTGTGTGTTAGCACCAGGCAGGGAAGATGTGCGTCTGAACCAGCAGGGATTAAATAACAGACAGACATATAAGCTCTCTACGCCAGTGTTCTTACATATCATTTATTAACAATCCAGTCCTGCTTCATGCATTCCAGTCCCATCTCGGGGTCTGTCAAGAGCATGCTGGCACATTGTTCACAAGCCATTTTGTACCAATTCCTTGGCAAGCAAGTGAAATATCTTTGGAAGGTGGCAGGCCAGCCATGGCCTTATCAGGAGAATTCACACTCAGTCTCTGGGTTTGGTGCCAAGAGGGTTATGCTCCCTGTGGACTTGCTGCAGAGGCACCCAGGATCCATGCCTGAGAGGGCCTAGCTGCCCCCAAGCCCCTCCTGCTAACTAGGATTTCTTACAGCATATTGGATGAACTATTTGTGAATGTAGGACTGAGACAGAATCCCCTAAAAGGCAGGTGAGATGGTCATGTTCCTTGGTGTCTTGAAGCATGCAAACAAACTGGACATCGTGACATGGTGATTGAGTGGAGACCACAGACAGAATAAGCTCTCAACAAATATGAGGGCAGTGTGTACAGGGGCAGGTCCCAGGTCCCAGGTGTGTGCACCTGCAATCAGAGAACCCTAACCCACCCCACACACCTACACCAAAAATCTACACAAAAACAGTTGAGGTGTCACTCTTGAATCTGGTATCAGATTTTTCACATTTAATAAAAGAGCATGGGTTGCAGCACTGTTTACAATAGCTAAGATATGGAAACAACCCAGATGTCCAAAAATAGATGTGGTACATATACACAACGGAATACTATTCAGCAATCAAAAAAGATAAACATAGGCCTCCCTAGTGGCACAGCAGTTAAGCACTGGGCTATGAAGCTGTCGGCAGGGAGATTCCCACATGGCGCCGCAGACCTCTCCTGCCCCACCAGCTGCTCCACTCAGCAGTGTATTTCTGTTGATCTGCCTGTTCTGCTCCCCACTCTGTCTCTGGTGAGCCCTCTCATCGCCCCAAGTCTCTGGCCTGTACCCCAGCTTGTATGCATAAATAAATAAATCTTAAAAAAAAAAGATAAACACATGTAATTCATAGCAACATTGATGGAGCTAGAAGGGATAATGCTCAGCAAAATAAACTAGAAGGAAAAATATTGAAAGTTTCACTTATAGTAGGAATATAGGGGAACCAAATGAGAGACATTCAGTGAGGGAGGGGGAGGATAAGGGCTCAAAACAGGGAAGAAAGAGCACAAGGGACTATGGTGACAGTTCACAGGTTAATCGTTGTGGGAAACCTACGGGGAATACACAATAATGTAAAAGATATAAATAATTTAAAAAAGGAAAAACAAAAAAAGAGCATGGAGAACAATATTTAAGAACTCAGCTGAGGAACCAAGTATATCTGGATCCAAATCCTACCCCCATGAACAATACTTTTCTCAAGCCAAATGGGGACAATAACAATACCTCCTTCCTAAGATAACTGTGAAAATTAAATGAAAAAAAAATGCACATGAAGCACTGTGCCGAGCACAGCGAGGGAACTTAGTAATTATAAGCTATTATTGCACGTTAAGTTAGAAGTGAATTCCGTTTTGGTTAATTGGAGACAAATGGTTAGAGATTAAGTTAGTTTCCTTGAATGTGGACCAATACCAGCAAGCGTATGGCTAAAGTTAGTTCTAACACTTTGTGATCGTGTTTATTTTAAAGGTGGGTTTCATGACATTTTTTTAATTCACCTAAATTTTTTTTTGTTCTGTGATGTTAAGGACAAATGTAGTCTTTCATAATTTTATATATTTGAACGCTCTTATAGAAATGTACATGTTCTTAATTCTCCAGCATTCCTGAAGTAGCTAACATATAATAATGTTTCTTTAAGAATGCAACGTGTGTTACCATTACTCCTTAAAAGTATAAATTTCTAATTATTAAATATTAGGGTCTGTTTTCACCTAAGTCATTTTTTTCTTTCAAATAATTCTATGGGTGCACAAATTTAAGGCTATAGCCTGATCATTCTCAGTCGAAAAGGCCCTCCAGCTTCAGGTAGGCAGAAGGTTGGGTACATTGCCAGCACCTAAAGACATTGCATCTTATCTCTAACCTTCACTTTTTCTTTGCTTTTAGAGCTTTATGTGCCTTGCATAGAATATGTGCAAAGTACTTGAATGTGGATTCCAGGGACATGAGCCGCACGGAGGTCCAGTACACCAAGGAATTAGTAAGTCATCCCAGAACTGGGGATTCAGTACTGGCTTTCCACAGACCCAGGCTCTATCTTTCCAAGCTGAGAAGCTCAGCGTTGACTTCATCCTCAGACCATCTGCACCCCGATGACTTCCTTGAAGGTATGAGTACCCACAGGGAGAAGCTGGGACTGACTTGGCATAATTTTTTTAAGTTCTATGAAAGAAACAAATTTGAACTTTCTTCTCCTACCAGACACCGGCTCTGTCCACTTTCTCCATCCTCCCAACAGAGTCGCTTCACAATGTTTACATTCTGATAATATTTAGACATTATTCAGAACTCAGTCAAAAGCTATATGATGATTTATATTCCTCATGTTTGTATTTAACATTATTTTGAACTAGTTTTACTTGCTTGTCAACACACTACTGATCTAACAGCAAAGTCTCCAAGAATCATCTCAATTCCTCTCAAGATGCTTGGAAACATCAGCTATTTATCAAATCACATTCCTGAAGAGTTTTCTCTTGGAGACTCTGCCTGTTCTGATGGGGTTTGGCTGCTATTTGAGTGTCTTCCCTTAATATCACCTCAGTAGTCTCTGGCTTGGTTCATTCCTCAGTTTGTAGTGCACATACCCCAGCAGTCTCCCAAAGGAAGAATGAATCAGAGGTAAATCTCTAAGATCTTGAACATGTCTTTATCTCATCTTCATTAGACTGACAGTTCTGGTGGGTATGCAATTACTAGTTAGAAACATTTTATTTCTGACATATTTGAGAACATTCTTCCACTTTCACTTTCCAACTTCACTGTTGAAAAACAACTGTTCTGAATCATACTCCTTTTTTACATAAACTGTTTCTCTCTAGAAACATGTAGGATTTTATCTATGTCCCGGTGTTATGAAATTTCATGAGACTAAGGCTTGACGTAAGTCTACATCTGTTGACCAACAGAGGTAATGGGCTCTTTCTATTTCCTTTCATTCTAGGATATTTCATTAAACAATTTCATTGATTATTTCTTTCTCTTAAGGTTTTTTTTTTCCAGCAGTTTTCCATTGAAAAAAATTGTAATTGCCAAAAAATTGAGCAAAAAGATAATTTTTTTCAAATTTCAATTTTCACTTCTCAATTACTATTACTAATACTTAATTACAGAGTGTCTTTTCATATCTTTACTATTTTTATTTTCTGCCAATTATCTTTTTGTGTCCTTGGTCCACTGCATTTCCTTCCTTTCTAGCAGGACTATACTTAAGGCAATGTTTGCAAAATTCTAGCCTATTTCAAATAAAAGATTCTCCAGTCATTATAAAAGTAAAACAAGAAAAAACAAGCAAAGGAAAGAGCTCATGTAGTCCCATCACCCAAAATAACCAGTCACAGTAGATATTATGGTATTTTTTCCACCCTCTTCTTTTTCTATGTATATAATTTTGGATGGTGTCATCTGACAAAGTTGTGATCATCCTTTAGTACAATTATGTGCCCTACAATTCTCTTTCTTTTTAAATCTCTGAAGAAGGCATCTTTGAATGTGTAAGTCACTGAATGCTCTTTTACATTTTTTGTCAATGAGTTCTCTCCTATAAAATTCTGATTTTCATTCCACCCACATCACACTTGCTTTAGAATCAAGACAGGGAAAAGGTTGCACTTCTGAAGACTTAAGTGATTGGATAATTTTATAATGGTTCTGAGAGGAAAAAGAGTGCGTTTAAGACCGATGTTGTGAACAAAGATTTCGAGCTTGGGAATTCCCCGTTCTTGGAATGGCTTCCTGATTTCTCTTTCCCTTGTGAACAGTACCCACATCCTCCCTAATCTCCCCATGTGACACCTTTCTTTTCTCCCTCGTAGATCCAGATCCCGCTTGCCTGCCCTGCTTCCTCAACCTTCCTGACCCACCTCACCTGCCTGGATTCCGCAGCGCACCACCCCCAGGCACACCCCAAACCCCACTCCCAATCCTGTCCCTGCTCGATCATTTCTTTTTCCTAACTACACATTTTAATTGCATTTATTATCTTTTCTGTGACTCCTCCCCTAACAACCCCCAAATTCAGGATCTTGGTTATGCTCACTGTTGCAGCCCAAGAATGATTAGGACCATGCATGGCATATAGTACGTGTCCATACATTGCGTTGAATGAATAATTACTGCTCAAACAAGCATCCAGATGCTATTACCCTGACTTTCTCCCACCTTCACGTGTCAATTTCCAAACCTAAATATACCCAACACTCATTTTCTCAGTCTCTGTTGCTGTGGGTTCTGCTGTTTCCAGGCTGCTGAGAGTGACTAGAGAAAAGCACAGCTGCTGAGTGGGTCCACAGCAAAATCCCACTGCTAACCCTCACATGTGCCTTTAATCACGTCTAACAAGCTGTTGATCTCATGTTGCCTCCCTAGCAACCACACATTTTTTGAATTTACATACAGTCAGATCTGTGGCCTTCCCATAGCCAATGTTCAGCAATTGTTTTCATTTCTGCTGTTGGTTCTTTTTGTTTTTTTCTAGTTTTTATTCTATCTCTATTCTTGTTGGCCTCTTTCCCTCATCCCTAACTTAGGCAATCTTTCTGAATTTAAAATTTATTCATAAGCTGCCTTTAATAAGTCTGTTTTAATATAGAGGGTTTTATATATATGTATATATACAGATATTAATATCCTTCGATGATTTTTAAAAGCCCTTTATAGTTTAATTTTAATGGCTGCATACTATTCCATTGTAAGATAATGTACTTAGTCTTTACTACTGTTGGACACATATTTTCCCATTTATTTTGTTATACAAGTCTAGGAACATAAATCTTTATTTTGCATCTCTGCTTATTTCTTATGGTAGATTCCTACATTTATTGGATCAAAAGATATAAGCATTTTAAGACTTGTGAGAGATTTTGCCAAATTTTTTTCCAGAAAAGTTCTTCTGATTTTTTTTTCCCTACCAATCACAGTGATCATTTCATTATACCATCTCCAGGACTAGTTATTCTCAAGTTATCATTTTTTTTCAATGGCATTCCATTATAACTGCATCTCTTTGATCATGTATACGTCATTTCTCACATATTCACTAGCTATTTGTACCTTTCTTTTTGTGAGTTGCCTATTAGTGGTTTTCCCCATTCATCTATTGGGGTATGCATGTTCTTGGTCATTTTGTCTGTGTTCCTGATAAGTTTAGTATTGTAATTAGGTGTAATACTTACTGGAAATAAATTCCAGCTTGACAATTGCATTTTCATTCATTTTTGCTTTTTCAAATCTCATTAGAGCTACATAGCCTGTCTTTGGGACTTTCGCACTTGCTTCTAACCTTAGATTGTCGTCCCTGATCCAGAAATGTTTTTAATATTTTTATATTTATGAAAGTTATTCTTCATATATTGGCATAAATCCCCCCCCCAAAGAGTCAACCAATTATTCCAGTTTTGAAGTTTTAGTTGAACCAATCAATTCCACCCTTTCCTCCTCATGAGTTTGAAGTCAACTAAGAGTTAAAGCACAACGTGGGCAGATGTTGCTTTTTTATTTCTAAGTAAAGCTGATTAGAATATGTACTTAGTTAAACAGTCAAAACACTTCCTATAAACCTCATCCCTGAATGAAGCTGCCTCACCCACCCAGACTCAGGCTCTGCTGGACTCCAAATCCCCTAAAGGTGGGAGCAGGAGCTTCCTCATGAAGGGAGCACAGAGCTTCTGTGGCAGGTTCCAGGCAGGAAGCCTGAGCCATATACACTTTGAGTCTCCTTCTAAACTCATCCTCAGCTATTCCCCGACTCCTGCCCTAGGGAGGAGAAATGGAGAGCTTGTGGACTATGGTCAAAGAAACTGTACATAGAAACACACCCAGGAAAACAGTTTCTAATACCTTTTCCAAGCCCACTCCTAACCCCACTGATACTTAGCACCGTGTCTGGGAGAATCCTTCACTTCCTTCCAATTTGTGGGGGCTCCTTTATCATCACCACGTTATACTCGGCAGGTAGTTTCTAGTTCCACTAACTATACCAGCAGTAGGACTGCTACCTGATAATATTATTGTTCTTTTCTGTTGTGTTTTACTTTCTGGAAACACCTTTTCTTTTTTTCTTTCTCAAGATATATTAGTTACTAATGCCTGTTGTCCTCCAGATGCCCTTTGGAATGATTTTCTCATATTCCAAAAATTACCTCACTGGGGTTTTGATTGGATCTATAATAAAACTATAAACTAATTTGTAGGAATTGACATCTTTGTAATATTCAGCTCTCCTATCCAAGAGTATGGCATGGTTGTGTTTACTGAGGCTTTCTTTTATATCTTACAGTAAAATTTTGTCATCTATTCCCATAAAGCTCTCATATTTCTTGTTAAGTTATTCCTAGGTATTTCATTTCTTTTGTGGTTATTGGGAATGCAATATTTTTTTGCTATTTTGTTTCCTTACTGATTACGGTCAAGATAGAAAAGATCCAGTAACTTTCAGATATTTATCTTTATGTGTGTGTATCTTTCATAAATTATTAAGTCATCCTTTTCGATCTTTTATTACAGTCAATGTTTTCTAGTTGGAGCTTTCCAGTCGGCATTGCATGCGCATCCACTGGCGTCCTCACAGAGGGGATTCTGGGATTCTACCCGTCCAGGTCAAGGATGGCCGGGGTAGCTAACGAGTCCTTCATTCTTTCATAGACAATGGCCATATTGAAATTTGGTGTGAAGATGCAAAGGTTTTTGAAAGCAACAGAATGTCTTCCTATCACAGATTTGAGTAGTGAGGAAGCTCCAGGGACCTACAGGCACAGAGCTCCTTGGAGGCTCCCGTGGAGTATCATGACGGATTGTGGTCACTCTCAGTGCTGACCGTCAGTCTCAGCCCAAAGCCCTGCTTTGTGGCAACTCATTAAACACAGCTGGGCTGTCTGCAACCAAGCGTCCCTGCAGTGCCAGCTGCAGAGGCATTTCTGTGGCTGTGGCTGTGGCCATGGAGCTACTGAAGGAGTGGTGGGCCAGGTGTGACTGGGGCCTGGGCAGGCACTTTCCCAGGTGGCAGATTGAAATGTCCCTTCAGTGTCAGAACAGGGGAGGGAAGAGCACAGGGGACTTTGGTGATGATCACGGGTGCCATGGTGGTGGGAGAATTATGGGGACAACACCTGAGGGGAGAAATCAAACGTTGTACAAAAACGAACAATGATGTAAGAAAATAATAATAATAGTGTACCTAAAAAAATGCTTCTTCACAACAGATACTGCTTTTTTGTTTTTTGGCTATTGTAGTCTTTCAGTGACATTCCAGTTACTTGCAAGAAGATTACTCCAATAACTACCCTTTTCTCACACAGAGCTTCCTCACTACTCTAAAATCTGTGATATGAAGACATTCTATTGCTTTGAAAAGTCTTTGCATCTTTGCAAATTTCAATATCACCATTGTCTATGAAAGAATTGTTAGATACCTTGGCAACCATTATAAATTTTAAAGATCAAAAAAGGAGATATTTTAAATTAGCAACATATATAGAAGAACAATTTTTCTCACTCATCATGACTCACGAGAGATGATCATCAAAAAATCAATACCAAGTATTTATAGCTCTTTCAGGTACATAATCTCATACTAAAGTAAGCCTAAATTTTTTTTAAAGATTTATTTTTTTTAGTTATTCATACAAGGTGGGGTGTAGGCCAGAGGTGTGGGGTGGTGAGAGGATTCACCAGAGACAGAGTGGAGAGCAGAACAAGCAGATTGATTAAAGTACACTGCTGAGGGGAGCAGCAGGCCATGTGGGAAGCTCCCTGGCCGGGTATTGAACTCGTGCTGCAGAGGCTCTGGATAGCTTCGTAGTGCTGCGCTTAACCCATTTCGCCACCAGGGAGGCCCCTAAAGTAAGGCTAAATTTTTAAGTAAATAATTTGAACACATTCTATTTGGGAGTTTTATATAAATTCAACATTTAATGTCTTCATTAATACTTTACGTTTTACTTTTAATGTCAGAATTACATAATATAAAACATGATCATTTTTTCACCAAGTCACAGAAAAGTGCCTCCAAACCCCCATGATCTACAATAATATATCTCTTTTTTTAATAATAATTTATTTTTTTTAAGGTTTATTTATTTATACATACAGCTGGGGTACAGGCCAGAGGTGTGGAGTGGTGAGAGGCTTCACCAGAGACAGAGTGGGGAGCAGAACAGGCAGATCAGAAATACACTGCTGAGGGGAGCAGCGGGCGAGGCAGGAGATGTCTGCCGCACCATGTGGGATTCTCCCCGGCCGGGCGTCGAACTCGCATCACTGCTGCCGACAGCTCCACAGCGCAGCGCCTAACCGCTGTGCCACCAGGGAGGCCCTACAATAATATATCTTACAGGCATTATCTTTTCCTCATGTGCCATCACGAAAAAGGATTGGGAATCACTTCTAGAGCAGTAATTCTATCATCTCCAAGTTGTGATCACCTTGTGTCCTCTTCAATAACTAGACTTTTTATTCCTCCTCTATGGTTTTGATCCATAAGAATTTCCACAAAAACCACAAATACATCTATGGGCTTGATCCGATCACGTCTTCTCCAAGGCCCCTCGTCATCGCCATCAGCCATCCCTGGAATATGTATCTCTTCCTCTTTCTGCTGCTTCCCTTCAACCTCTAAAACCAGGCTCAGCTTCCCCATCTTAAAAAAGGAAGACTATTCCATAAGGTCTGCATTCTCAAGCGAATATTTTCTCTCTCACCTTCTTCTCACCACCCAACTTTGCAAAAAAGTTCACACTGACTTCCTCTGCCTTTTCTGCTCTGGTTTCCTCCTCAATTCAGAGCGGCCCAGCTCCCGCCATGGCTGCGACACCAACACATCTCTTTTCTGTCCTCTCCACACTTGATACCTTCGCTGGCCGCTTTTCTCCTTCCTTAAACTCTATTATTTACTCAGCAGTCTTGTGAGTCAGGAATTGTGCCAAGTACTTTGTTTGAATCATTTCATTCAACCTTCACGGTGACCTGATTTTAGGTAGATCTTACCCTCCCCATTACAGATGAGGAAACAGAAACTCAAAACAGTAAATAAAATCCCTCATGGTGACACCATAAGCAAGGGGCAGCTTAGGACATTCATATGTGTCAAAAGTAATTTAATCTCTGGTTGTGGTTGTCTTCTAGGACATTTTGTTTGCCTTGTTCCTTATTCCTAGCCTATATCTCTGCTACTCATTTTCAGAATTAGGGAAATGTTTAGTCTCCTCTTTCAACTTCTTTTTCCGAAGCTCATTACTTCTACTTTCTCTCTGTGACTCTGATGACATGAGTGATGCTCATTTTGGTTTTTTCTTAGGGGAGGGGGCTGTGTTCCTCCCACCCCTGCAAGATATTTTTTTCTTTCTTATTCAGACTGGATCATTTCTATTGATTTGTCTTCAAGAATACTGACTCTTCTTTTATCTCTAGTCTGTTCTTCAGTGCATCTGGAGATCTTTGTATTGTATTGTATTTTTCAGTTCTAGAATTTCCACTTGGTCCTTTTGATATCTTTTATTTCTTTGGTGATATTTTCTGCCTCTCCAGTCATTTCAGAACTGTTGCCTCTACTTCTTGGAGCATTTCGACAACACTTACTTAGAGCTGCAATTCCAAAATGGGTGTCAGCTAAGCACTGGCATCTGTCGCTCGTCTTTTCTGATGTGAGTTGACATTTACCTGTTTCATCGCAGGATGGCTAATATTGGGTTGTACCTTCGATACTCCAAATGCTGTGTTATAAGACTCCTGGGCTCATTTTAATCCTGTGGTGGGTTTTAATATGTTTGTTTTAGCAGGCAATTGACTTGGTGGGTCCAGGCCACACTTCCCTAGGAAGCTTCTGTGGGTTGTAGTTCTAGTGACAATCTAGTTTGCAAAGAAGTTTCTGTAGGGCTATTCAGGTCTGCACCTGTGTGTGCCCCACAGTGACCAGAGTGGGACTGGCGTGGGGCTCTGTTCCACGGTTTAGTCCTCACAGTCTCTACTACTCTATTTCAGGTCAGCTCTCTGTCTGTGTGGGTCAAAGGGGCGACCAAGGGTCCATATGCCTCCAGTTTGACTTCCTGAACTCCCCTCCATGATCTCCTGATACTATTTATTTCCCTGGGCTTCCCTTTCCAGTCTGGATGTTCAGTCACCCTGCTCTGCTGCATGCCTGCCACAGCACGAGTGTGTAGTCCCAAACAGGAAACACCACAACAGGCCAGTTTACATGCCATGTCTGCCCCAGACCAAAACAGTCAGCAGGGAAAGCCTTAAGATGATTGGCTTCACCAGTGGAGACATCCCTCAGGGGTTGGGGACAGGTTGGGACAATGCACAAAATCAGAGCTCAGAGAAAGCAGTAACATGCCAAGGGTAGACAGTTGGGGTCTATATACCGCTGCCTTCCTCCTTTTCTTTCCTGAGCCACTAATGTCATTCTCGCCCCCACCCCCAACCACTCAATTTGTTTCACCACTGTGCTTCTCCTCCCCACACACCCCTTCAAGCATTCAGTTGGAGGCTCAACATAATGATGCCTCCTCCCCTACCCACCTCTCCATGATCTTCTTTGCCCTGCCAATTTGTAAAGCCTCCTCACTTATTTCCTTGCCTTCAGATCCCCTCTCACCACAGTGAGATTTCAAAACAAAGATCAACTGATAATTAAATCAAACAATGACCACAAAAGAAAGTCCTTAGCATTGCAATCTCCCTATCTACATCTGCCTTTCCAGAACTATCTATCATGTAAGCCCCTGGAGTCACCCCTCTGCACTCATCATCTCATCAACTATATCTGGCCAAAAGTCAGTCCTTAAACAGATCCTGCACTTTCTATCTTCTGCTCCAGCTCCTAAGACTCCTTCCTCCCCATCACATATTCATGCACTCAGTCCACCGGCAAAGTTTTCCCCAAGGCTCTAAGACCTACCCAGTTAGAATTCATCTTCATTTCCCCTTGGATTTTTTGGACATATCCACTCTGGGGACAATCACATGTGGCCACAGTCATACTGCTCTCCCTGCGCTGGAGTATGAGCTACTCAAGATGAGCAGCTTCTCTGACTTTAAGTTCCACAGCCCCCGCAGTGTCTAGCCCACCCTCATCTGTAGCAGATACTCAAGAGACAGCCATTAATTAGATCCCATTAAATGGACTTGATTCTTTGGCTGTTAGTATAACATTCTCGGGATCACTGCAATCCAGAAAAATAATTCTCCTTCTAATGGACATCTGTGGGTATCTTATTCAGGAAGGAGTTTAATAAGACAAATTATTCTCTCCCCAGTACAGGTGGGTGCTCACCTTTGCACTGTCATAGCTCCTGGTGCTCCTCACTTTACACCATCAGTCACTCTTTTCATTGCTCTGTCAGAATCTGTTCCCCCACACCACTCCTTCTGTTACAGGGCAGGGAAAGGGCCACCCCCAGAACCGCCAAACCTGCCCCTTTTAAATAGGATCTGCCATCTGCTGCATCAAGATAAAACATGTAAGAACTTAAGTGGAAAAGAAACTTTAATACAATTAGTGTAATAGTTCATAAAAGACAAAGAATAATAGTTTCTAAACTAAGCACCCAAATTTACCCATCACCTTGTGGGCAAAAGTCCACCCAAATGGGATTGGCCCAAAGCAAAGCCTGAAAGCCTGCCATGAGTCTAAAACACCTTTTGGCAGGGACACACAGAAAAGGGTCAGAAACAGTCAGACAAGTCTGTGAGGAAAAGAGCAAAATCAAAATCAAGATCGGCATTGCCACTGTCAACTCCCCACGGGTCTCTCACCCACATCTGTCTCAATCAGTTCAGGCCAGTGCAGCTTCTTCACATGTCTCTCTGTTCCTTGTGCTTCTGGCTCTCCATCCTGCTTCCTTCCTTCTCCCGTCTCCTCTGTGTCTCCTCCTTCTCTCTTCTCCAGCTTCTTATTTCTCCTGCTCAGCTCCACACTCCCTTGGGTGGAGCAGGGAACCTGGCACACACCCTTTTCCTGGGGACCACCCTGTTGCACTTATACTGCTGTCTGACACCTACCACAATAAATTCTTAGCATTTTCCCAAAAATATGTGCTTTAATATTATTACCAAAAGAACACAATATTCCCTCTATGTCTTTGTCATAATTTATATTATGAGCCTTTCATAGGCAATTAGTTGTTTTCAACTTAAATTGTAAACTCTTGCAAATGGTGCAGTTGTGAACATCCTTATACATTATCATTGTCCACATTGGTGATCAATCACCTAAGCTAGAGCCTCAGAAGTAGAATTTTTAGTGGAAATTGTGCTATTTTTAAATGTTTTTGTTAAATATTTCAAAACTGCTTTCCAAAAAGTTTCTATTAATTTACACTCCCCTCCTGCTATCTCCAACCACCCCTTTCCCCAATAACATTTTAAGAGCAAAACAAAGATATATGGATTCAAATACCAGCTCTGTTGGGACTGTAGTAAAGTTATCTAACCTCACTAAAGCTCAGATTCCTCTTCCATAAAATGAGGAGAGTGGTGGTATCTGGCTCGCATGGTTGTTACAAGTATTAAACGAAGTGATATTGTAAAACTGCCTAGCAGAGTTCCCGGGAATATTAGTGTTCAGCTTCTAGAGAGAAGCCACTCAAAGCTGTTGTGTGTCCATTGTCTAGAAAGATATTATTACCAGTGGGCAAAATATACAGAACAAACTCTCCTAAATTTTTTAGAGTTTCTTGACACAGATTAAATTTGTGCCATTATTTAGGAGAGACACCACAGAGCATTTCATGCTGTGAAGCAACAGAGGAAAATGAAATTGTAGGCTATCAAAAAGATCCTGGCTGCTACTTTCACCTGAAGTTCCTACTCTCGGAATGTACTAAATAAAAGCTTTGGTCTGATGTCAAAGGTAGCTTTGGGAAAAGCAAACTGATTCAACTCTTCCCTTACTGAAGTGCAAATGTTCCTAGTGTTTTCCTGTCCTACTTTTCTTCCCCTGCGATCAATGTTATCAGACCCTGTAAATTTTGCATGCAGTGGGACACCACAGAAACAGAGGTAGATGATAGCAAACATTTCTTCCTGTCCAATTGTTTTGACCAAAAGTGATGGCAATTCCCCCAGAGATAGATTAAGGAAAAATTCTGATTTAGAGTTGCCCAGGTCCTGAAGAAGGCACTGCTTTCTCCACACTGCAGTGGGGATCTCGGTTTGACAAGCAACGCACAGGCTAGACTTTGTCCCAAACTATGACTTTGGCCTACACAATCACACTAGACAATCCTAAATTTGATTTTTACAAACATGTTATTGAGTTCCTAGAGTAACACCAGAAAAGCACAGTGACAAATGACAAAATATAATTTCAGACCTCAGCTCTAATCCAGGAGTCAAAATGATTTTATTGTCAATCTGTGTGCATGGAGCCCTGTGTGAAGCCCTCAGAAGACACAAGCAGAGAAGGCCATGTGTCCTGAAGAATGCAATGGTGTGAAGGCCCTTTTGTAGATTTCTCATTGCTCATTGTAGATTTCGGAGTAGGGGGTATAGAAAAGTTGTCATGTGCCTACTCAACAGTAAGAACTTGTTTGAAGGTCTATCACCCTGTTAAGAGTGACATCAAGAGTCAACCATGTGGCTTTAGACCCCAACTCTGTGACTTACTGTTGGGGGAGAAAGGACAGCCTGAATAAACTCCACAGATAGGTTTTTACGGACCTCACACCCACCTTAGACCAAAGAAACTCAGTACACCAAGGACTATAAATCCCATAATGTCATCACCACCGAAGGGAGGATTGCTGGGAACTGAGGGTGGAGTTAAGCAGCCAGGTTTGGTATATAACCAGACATATGGGCTTTGGGGGTCTTCTTAGCTGTTCGCTGGGTTTGCGTGTGCCATTGGGATTCCAGCTCAGTGGGACTGGTAGGATGCATTCACCAATTTCTTTTCTTTTTTTTTTTTCCTTGAGTTGTTCTTTTTATTTCCCCTTCTTTTGTAAATAACCCTTTATTAATTTTATTAAGTGTGTCTGCAGTTGAGTTTTATTGTACATCCTTTTAAGCACAAAGGTGAGGACCCACAGTCAGGCACCCCATTTAATATCAGGGCTTCCCTGTAACATTACTAGTACATGACGTTCTGTAACTAACTCAGACTGATCTGTAAAAATGGAGATGATGTGGTAATACCTACCTTAGACATTCTCAATATCAATCTCTACCTAGCATAGCTCTTTGAGAGCCAAGGAAAGCATAGTCTTTTTGAAAGGGAGGGGACCATCAGTTGTCATACTCACTCTGAAGTTGAGCCTCAACTTTGCAACTCTAAGTACCCTGTCTTTAAAATGGCTATTTGATTTTAATTTCCGGTCATGAAGAACTATTTGAAGTGGGAAGATCCTCACATGAGAACAAGTAGGAAATCCAAATAAATTACCTCTCCCCCCCCCCCCCAACAAATGCCTGAAAGCATTAAAGGGCCACCAAGGCAGTCAGGGCTTAAAGGGTCAAGAGCCCTGAAAGAAGGCAACCCCCACTGAGATGAGCCTGCATTCCACACCCCCACTGAGTCACTTCCTGACTCAACACCAATGATTTTAGGTGGAAGGAGCCCAGCAGAAAGTGACTGTTAAGAAGAGGAAAAGGTGAGCAAAGGTTTTGGCGGAATCATTGGTGAGACAAAAATTGAATCAGGCTCACCAAAGCAACCAGCACTTGATCCAAGATCTTAGAAGAAGAGTGTAGAGAAGTTATTCCAATAGAATAAGCTGCCTTTTGCCTCTACAAATTTGCCAGTTTGTAAGCAAAACAGACCAAGCATTAGAAAGACAGAACAAAATGTGGCTGCTAAGAAACTAAACAGAGCTAAAGACAGTTCCACAGTGCTGGATAAATAAACATTAGTGCTCAGAGACCCAAAACAGGGCAGCTTTAATAAATACATCCAGTTTTCAGGTGGAACCCATGGGACTGAACTCTAGAAAGAAAGGTTTCTAGATACATACCAGACTTTGAAAGGATTGAAACCTAGCCTCAAATCACCTAATGCCCTGATTGATTTAAGGTGTTCAGCTTTTAATCTCATTGCTATGAACATCATTGAGAGGCTCTACAACTTTTCTAATGCAATGTCTGGCATCCAGTCAAAAATAACCAGGCCTACAAAGAGAATAAAACATGCAATAGGAACAGACACAGAGATGATCTAGACCCTAGAATTATCAGACATAGAATATAAAATAGGTATGATTAATATGTTTAAGAATATACATGACAAGATGGAGGATTTCATCAGAGAACTGAAATCTATGCATAGAAAAATTAAAATCCAACTGAACTTCTAAAATTATAAAATACAATAACTCAAATTAAAATTTTAATACATGAATTTAATAATAGTTTAGACACAGATGAAGAAAGTATTAGTGGTCTGGAAGATTGATTAATAAAAAATATCCAGATAGAAGCAGCTGGGGGGTAGGGGGGAAAGATGAAAAATACAGAAAATAGCACAAAAAACATATATGGTATTGTGAAAAGATGTAACATGTGTATAGTTCAAGCTCCAGAAGGATTCCAGTAAAGAATGAGCTGAGAACAGTGAGAGCAATATTTGAAGAAGTAATGACGGAGAATTTTCCAAAACTGACTTAAAGGGTCACGATTTAGATTCAAGAAGTACTACAAACCTCAAGCAGGAGAAATACAAGGAAAAACATACCTAGGAATGTTTATGTAACCGAATTATATAGAAGAGAAGCAAATGAACAAGAAACTCCTAAAAGCAATCATGTTATCTTCCCAAATAAATTGCCTTCAAAGGAACAACAATGAGACAGCAACTTATAAACAGAAACAGTGAAAGCAAGAAGCTCTGGAATGATATCTTTAAAATGCTGAAAGTAACAGTCATGTGACACATAATGGTGTTTTAGTCAAAACAGACATGTACACAATGATGGTGCCAAAATCCATGTTCCCAATGACACCACCGCACCCACTGCCAGTGTCCTACAGAAGCAATTAGAAATCATGGATGACCCAGCCTCTCTTCCAAGATGCCTTCCTGAATTCCTATGCCAGTAAAATGGAGAAGTCAGTTGGGAGAATGACAACACAAAATCCCCCAGCGACATGATTCCTCCAAATATACCCAGTCGTTAAACAACATGTGACTGTCACTACCAAGCAAAAATAGATTTCAAAAATTAATCCAAAATAAAGACATTTAAACATAAACAAAAGATGAGAAAATCTGGTGACGGCAGAGCTGTGTTAATTTTTTAAAATATCTGAAAGGAATTCTGCAGTTAGAAGAAAAATTATTTCTGAAAGAAGAACAAGTAAATGTGGAAAGAATGGAAAACACTGGAAACTCAACATAAATATACAATGACTATATAAACAATAAAAACAGCTGTTTAGGGACTTTATAAAGGTAGGCCGGCCAGCCTGCCTTTTAGTTCTCTTATGTTGAAAGATGGCATTGTTTCTTAAAGAGACGACAGGATTTTGTTGATTTAGAATATTCTGTTTCCTTTACATTAAGGGCCACCCTGATCTTAACACTAATCCCAACCCTTCTCCTCACTGGAGAACAGGGCATGTGACTAGTTCTTGAGTTATTTAAAGCCTTGTCAATCACTCTTCAGAGCTCAATGCCACTGAAGGAAATAGCAAAATACTAAGGGTGATTATAGGGTAAGCCTCTGGGCTATCACCTGCGGCCTTGAATGCAGAAGGGGAATGAGAGCGCGGGCTCAGGGCACGCATGCCTGATTGTGGACACACGGAGTATGGTGTGGGTGTGCATAAGTGTGCACACCTGGGCCCAGAGGCTATAGGGGCAGCGTCACTCAGAGATAGGAGAACAGCTGTGTCTGCAGCAGACTATGAGAGGATAACTACAGAGAGGCAGGACTATGACACGACAGCAGAGAGAGCCCACAGAGAAAGCGTATAGATTTGCAGGAGGCTGGGAGTCCTGCCGGCCTCCTGGATTCCTGGCCTCCTGCCTGCCCTGTGCCTGGTTGCCTCATTACAGTGATGCTGTATACAGAAAACCTCATACACATTATTCCAAGAAATCCTCCCTGCAACGTCATAAGGTAGGTATTTTCTACCTATTTACAGTACAGAAAAATCAAGGATATTGCCCAAGATTTGAAAGTGATGGGGGCTGGATTTTAACCCAAGACTGCCAAGTCTATATCTTCCAATCTACCAGGCCTTTAGCTAGAAAGTCTCCAGCCAGTGAAATAAAAATAGCATACATAACAAAGTTTAAAAGGGAAGATATAAATGTGTGTAACACATCTACAGAATATTCTTCAACAGAGAATGTGAAAATGGATGATTGGAAAGGAGGGAGGGAGGATCGATGGATCAATTGATGGTGGGTAGGTGGGTGATGGGGTCAGACACAAAAGCCCCACTTCAGCAGCAGAGAGTTAATCCACTCACAAAGTCAATGCTTGTATGAGAAATCCAGCAAGAAATTCTCTGTTCAGAAGCTGTCAGAAAGGGCCCAGCAGCTGTCTTAGCAGTTCACTCATCTGCCATTAGGTGATCTAAAGTGCATATAAAACAAAGCAAAACAAAAATAAATAAAACTGTAATATATTTGCATGTTAAATAATTCAGTAGTGCAGACAGTATTCAATAAAAAGCAGATTCCCTCCTACTTCCAAGATCCAGTCTCCTCCACCAGAGACTAATCATTGATTTTCCATGCTCCTATGAGTCTAGATTCATATCCATACTATACCTACTTCTCTGCATGTGTCTATATGTATATGTATATAATTTTTCCTTGCACAAATGGAAGCATTTTTCACATGATTTGTCACATAAAGAAGGTTGTTTCTAACACACACAAATCTAACTCAATCTTTTTAAAAGCTGTATAATAGCCCATTGAAAAATTCAATCACATTTCATTTAAACAGTTCCCTATTAATAGACATTTAGCTTGCCTCAAGTCTTTTGATGTTAAAAATAATGATTTTAATGGAAATTGGTCTTCATACATATGTGAAAATAGTTGACGGATAAATTCTTAGAGGTAGAATTGCAGAGCCAAAGCATATGTGCATTTTTAATTTTGACAGCTATTGCCAACTAGGCCTCCAAATAGAATGCTCTAGATTACACTCTTTCCAACAGAATATGGCAACCTGTTTCTACAACACTTATATGGTCTATAAGTCGTTGAACTTTTTAGCTTCACAAATTAGAGGTAAAAAATCATATTTAGGGATCTTATGTGTTTCACTAATTTGCAGCTGATTATTTTTCATCTTCATGATTTATTTCAAGAGATTTGAATTGTCTTTTGCCTTTTTGCATTAGATTATTAGCTGCTTTATCTATATCCATATTTACATGCTAAGGACATTAGCCCTTGGTTTGTCGTATGCTATATTGCAAATTTTTTTCTAAGTTATCATTTGTCTTTCAATGTTGTTTATGGTGTTTTTTCCTTGCAGAAATGTTCAATTTTTATATTGAAGAATGAAAGATTGTTCTTTTTCTTTAAAAAGATTTATCAATCTTTAGTTTTACAATGTCTAAGCATTAGGTGATCTTATTCATGAGATTGCAATCCTGAGGCTGTATCAGATTCTTTTAGGCTCCCCTTCCCACCTCACTGGAAAGTTACCACAAAGTACAAGAGATAGTTGTGGTGGAAACTGGTGTGTTCGGGGGTGGCGTGGGGTGTCTGTCTTAATCCAAGGACGATAATCCCATCTGTCATTGCAGAGTGATTGCCCATAGTGATGAAACTCTGCCACATTAGCCAATTCTTAGCTGTTCATTACACAATCTGGTCCACATGACAAAGTTAGACAAATAGGGATCACCACCTCCATTTTGTAGATACAGACATGAGGAAAGGCGGTGGTTTGTCCAAGTTCACATAGCTACCAAGTAACAGGAAGGGTCTTCTGATTGCAGGCCCAAAGTTTCCTCAGGTCTACCATAAATTTTCCAGTTCTGCTCACTATTACTCTCCTTTTTTTTAAAAAAAAAGATTTATTTTTATTTATACATACAAGCTGGGGTACAGGCCAGAGGCGTGGGGCGGCAAGAGGGCTCACCAGAGGCAGAGCGGGTAGCAGAACAGGCAGATCAGAAATACACTGCTGTGGGGAGCAGCGGGCGAGGCAGGGGAGGTCTGCCGCACCACGTGGGATTCTCCCCGGCCAGGCATCAAACTCGCGTCACAGCTGCTTCCTATTCAATGATGATGGAATTGTAGGAAAACTGACAGCAGAGTCCTTGCTCTGTTATGAACCATACTGGCATCATAGCACTGACTTTCAGAATCAGTTACAGTCTCAACTGTTCACAAACCTCTTTGGGATATCACTTCTTCCAAGGGTGAACTGCCCTCCAAATGATGGCAACAAAGATACAGCCCGAAATCTTCTCTTCTGGACCCATGCCCACTGTCCATTGGTCGAGAAGAGTTAATGATGGAGACAGCACCTTGAGCAACCTGCTCCTTTCAGTCAGTAGTTCAACCTTGCACTATTGATTTGTGCATTATGTGGCTCTTTGGTGGGCAGAGGGGCTGTGTACTTAGGGTGTTCAGAGACATTTACGTAGCAGCCTTCCTTTACCCTCTTATGCCAGTTGTCACCCCAGTGATAAGCAGAAGTATTGCTGCACAATGCCAAAGGTTTCCTGGGAGCAAGATCACCTATGGTTAAAAATCCCCGATTTTAACTATGTACTCTAATTTATTCCTAATTTATTCTAACTCCTAATATATTCTGCCAAATTCTTGAAAAGACCCTTCATTTCCGCTGATGCAACAACTACATGAGATTCCAGATTGGCTCATTGCTTAAACTGAATGGAAAAGGAATGACTAACAAAGAAACTATCTGAATGTACCAAACTGCAATTGAAGTTTGCAGATATCTCAGGTTATCTGCTTAGAAAGAGTATCTTTACTCATCTACATCCTGGGAAGATTTCAGATGAGGAGGATTGTGCTGATCATATCGTGTGACCCAAGATATCATTAGTTTCTCTCCTAATATGTGTATTTAACATATTGACATATTTTCTTTTTCCCCATCCCTCATTCTCATCCCCCTTGTTCCTCAAATGGATCTCTCCTAATATAATTCACATGCATCCCTTTATTTTTAATAACACTGTGTAACATGTACCATTTTAAATATATTCTTCTCATTTAAGCAAGTAGGGGTCCACAATCCCCTATCCGTAATTCAGAAACCTACATAGCTCTGGATACTAGAAGCCATTTCCTGAACTCACTTAGTAGTAAAATCTGACTCAAGGCACATGAGCTTATTTCTAGTCTTTACCCTCTTAGTGTAACTATCTTGACATTTTGCTACAGAAATATTATGTTTAATCATGGGATGCTGCCTCTTCCCTTTCTAAAATCCAAATTTTTTGAATTCTAAAAGAAATCTGACTCCAAGGAAATTATCTACCTCTAGTATTACTCATAAGTCTCATTCTATTTTTATTTTTACATTTCTACCTAGTATTATGTTTAAGATCTATTCATGTTGCCTGCATGTACTTCTAATCCATTTTTTTCCAGCTGCTGCAAATACTCAGTAGATTTGGCACACTTTAACCATACGCCCCCCAGTGGTGGGCCAGACACATGGCCTCCAACTCCCCAATGCTTCAAACAATGACTTAATGAACATACTCACACATAAACCCTTTAACAACCAGTATCAAAAACTCTCTGGAGAGTACACCCAAGATAGAACCCTGAGTCACCAGGTGCGCCCATGGAGTGCCAACACTTGTCAGCATGCGATGTCCTGATTTTTGACAGTCTAGCCAATATAAAGTAATGTCTCATTCTTGCTCTCATTTGCATTTTTCTGGTTGCAATATCTGAGCATCTCATGCCACTGGTTAGCCTTTGGAGCTTATTTTCTGTAAACTGCCTGTTCAAGAGTTTTTTCTATTTTCATTAGGGTTTCTGTCTTTTTCTTGCTGATTTGCAGGAGTTCCTAGTATATTCTCCTATTGGTTTTTAACACTGCAAAATCTGTTAACTTTATCATGGTTAACAGGAATTCATTCTACACAAAGTCTTAATTTTTATGTAATCAATGAATCAGTATTTTACTTTATGGCTTGGGGTTTTGCTGACTGTATGGATTCCTTCCCACTCTTGAGCAACAATGATAGCCTCACTTCTACTACTGTAATGATTTTACTTTTCATATTTAGTCTTTAATCCATTTCCAAGTGGTTTCACCTCTGTATCTTGTTTTAGGTCAGTTTTGTTTTTCAGCATATAGTGAGCATTTTCTACTAAACAATCCCTGCTTCCCTCATTGACCTGAATGCCATCGGCCTCTTAAACTGAACACCCACATATATAAGTCTGTCTCTAATTTCTCTATTTAGTTTCATTGGTCCACCTGGATTTTTTTTTTTTTTTTTTGCCAGCCACCATTTTTATTGACCTTGCTTTGAACTATGTCTGTATCTAGTAGGGCTATTCCCCCACTTTATTATACCAGTAACTTAGATATTCATGGACTTTAAATCTGACATACAAATTTTAGAGTAGTTTTATTATTAAATTCTTCAGAAAATATATTTGTAATTTTCAATGGAATAGCATTAAATATATGAAGTAATAATAAGAGGCCTGAATTCTTTATATATGAAGATCTCCCACCCAATGGTATGAAATATGTTTCCATAAATTAAATCATTCCATGTTCTTGCTTAGACCTTTAAGTTTTTCTACAAAGACTAGCTCACTTAATAATCATAACAACCCTAATATGAGTAATTTTATTATCATCATTTTCCAGATGAGGAAACTCAGCCCAGAGAGATAGCCAAGAACGCACAGCAAGAAAGTAACAGAACCTGGACACAAATTGTGTAGTCCATACTCTTTTTTTTTTTTTTAAGATTTATTTATTTATACCTACAAGCTAAGGTACAGGACAGAGGTGTGGGGCGGCTAGAGGGTTCTTAAGTGCTATCCTGCCTCTCTGTCCCAGGACACTGTGAATGGTTTCTTTTTTTTCATTACTAGCTACTTAGTGTCTGATATATTATTTTATGATACTTTCTAATTGGTTGTTACAGGTACAGAGAAATTTGATATTTGAAGGCTGGCATTTGTATCCAGTAACGTTGCTGAATTCTCCTATTATTTCTAGTATTTGGTCTGTTGTTCCTGTTGCATATGTTTGTATATATATTAAGTAGAAATAATGACAACTTTGCCTTTTCCTTTCCGATTTTTAAATCTCTCATTATTTTAATGTACTTATAGCATTGTCCAAGACCCTCACTGCAATGCTAGACACTGTGTAGCAGTGACTGTGGGCTAAGAATTTATCTTACAGAAAAATAATGTGGCCCCAAAAAATTTCATTATATTTTGGTGCACACTACATCAGTGAACTGTTTCACAAAAGTGTTAGTTAGAAACTGTGTTTAGTGGCCAAGAATCCATCCTGAGCAGAGGCCCTGTGCGCACGTGTGTCACAGAAAGTACTATTTCATAGCAAACTGCCCTTCCAGGGGAGAGACACCTCTGTTGTGATGAGCTTGACTTCACTCTGACTTTTAGTACATGAAGCCCCATCCTAAACACCTATGCAATCACACAGCCCTGCACCTGTCCTTTGCGTCTCAGTCTGCCAAATGCAATTGTTTCTAATGATGCATGGGCCTCTATTGTGAGAGGAATTCACAGACAGTGGCACAGCAAGGAGCCTTAGAGATCCATGTTTTATATACATCTGAAAATCCTTCTGGTGGGTGCCTTACACCCTGCAGCACATTATTCACCCTGGAGCGCGGATCTGAGTGTGGGCTAACAGAGTTTTCTCTACTTCATCATCCCGTCTTCAGCAGAGGTTAGCCCTGCCTGGTGTTCGCGTGTAACAGCAACCTGACTTCAATGGGGACTCAGAGAGAGGAGGAGGAAGTGCCGCTCTTCTCAGTTTCCCCAAGGGGCTTCCCACCCAGGACAGCTGCACCTGCACAAGGGTGGGCCTCACAGCTCCCCTGTGAAGGCCCTAAACCCTAGAGCACCAGCCCCATGGGAGTGGGTGGCCAAGCAGACGCCTCCCTCCACACGCCCAGGGTGACTAACACTTGTGGTAGAAATAGCTGAACTGAAAAGTTCCACAGGAACTCAAACCCAGCACATCCAAATGGAACTTCTCACGGTCTCTTCCAGATTCCCTGCCTTCTTACAGTAACCCTGCGCAGAAACCGGAACCGCCTCCACTCAGTCATTCGCTGTGTCTTCCCTCCCTTACACCCTAGGAGGTACCAAGTCTTGGCCCCTCCTGTTCACCTCTTTTCTCCACACTGAGTAGGTTCTTGGCCACCCCTGCCCCACTCCTGACGCCCGGGACCCATCCTCCATGCTGCTGTTGAAGGGAACCATGTTTTCCTGCCTGTGACCCTCAGAGCAGAAGACACTTATCAACCTGGCATCTACATCCTCATGGCACTGCCACATTGCCTCAAACCTCACCTCTGAGAGCAGGAAGTGCAAGTCCCCTCCCACTGCCTCTAGCTCTCTCCCTGCGCCTTTGTCGCTGCCATTGGAGTGTCTAAGCCCTCTCATCCTTTACCGTGCAGCGACCTGCACCCTGTTCCTGGGGCCCATAGCAGGGGTCTCCTGGGCCCCACTGCTCCTCCTGAGGTGCGCTCTCTCTCTCTCTCTCTCTCTCTCTCTCTCTCTCTCTCTCTCTCTCTCTCTCTCTCTCTCTCTCTCTCTCTCTCTCTCTCTCTCTCTCTCT
>PVIJ01016419.1:0-32790 GCA_004024925.1 Scalopus aquaticus
ATTGTCTCTCTCCTATTTGGTTTCAGCTTCTTGACAAGTCTCTGCTCCGTGTGCTTCCCCCAGGTTCTCTCTGCTCCCTCCTCCCTTCTCCCAGGCTTCTCTCACTTCTCCTTGCCGCCCAGCTCCACCCTTCCTTAGGGTGGGGCAGGGAAACGGGAGCATCCCCTTTGCCTGGGGACCACCCTGTTACAAAAGTAGAACACACCTATCAAAATGGGACTGTGGAGAGGGGCTGGTGCTGCCAAGAAATGACATTTCTAAGTCATTTTGTTTTCTCTTCTATTTAAATACCACATCATTATTATGACTTCCCTACTGCTAAAGTAATGTAGAAAAGTCAGTCATGACACTTGTCTATTAGCATTTATAATTCGCTTCAATGTGATATTAGATATTGTGTACTACTACCTGTTTTTATTCTAATGCTATTTCATAATAATTTTTCGTGCAATTTTAGTAGCCTCCCACAATGTTTTTTATTGATGATATCCACCTACTTGCACTATCTATTCTTAAAGGCTGCCTTGCTTCCTACTCCATGAAGTATTTTTTCAGATAACTACGGCCTCCTGTATCAACCCGTCACCACTTTTTGAGTGGTTTACCTGATTTAAAGATTTATGTATTTATGCATGCAAGCTGGGGTGTAGGCCAGAGGTGTGGGGTGGTGAGAAGATTCACCAGAGACAGAGTGGGGAGGGGCTTACTTGATTTAAAGAGTTCATCCTGATCGCTAATGGGCACAGGAAGTTTTATTCTAAACCTTAATTGTTGGCTAACATCCCCTGAGGGCTGTGCTTTTTAAATTTTAAAATGATCTTCTTAGGGCAAATATTACGGCAATGCTTTTTAAAGTCTTCTGCAAGGTTCATTTGTAGTGTGTTTAGTCCTTTCATTGTTTTCTCCTTTAAATTAACTTTTTTTTTTAAAGCCTGAAATACCTTTACTTGGTTCAAAATTCAAATGTACAAAAGGGTGAAATGGGTAAAGTTTCTTGCTCCTGTTTTCCTGCAGTTTTCAAAGGCAACTGACATTATGAGTTTCTTGGGTATCTTCCAGAATTATTTCATGCAAGTACTAACTCATGAACATATATACATGTATTTGCTGAATGTATATGTTTGTACAGATATGTATGCACATATGACTGCATTTGCATAAGCACTCCTGTATATGATTGTATATAGATGGCTAACATTTGCAAAAAATAGAGAAGATAGGGCCCCTGTTACATATATGTTATAAATACAGTAATATATAGTTCTAAATTTGGGATCCTTTGGGGCTTACCTATTGAGTAATTATCTCTCAGTGCCTCACCCATAAGGAGGTGCTGGTCATGGGCAGCTACATGACGTCATAATTGCGGATAGTATGCTAACATTTTATCTCTTACACAAATGCTAGCACACATACTTCTGCCCTTGTGTTATCTATCTATCTATCTATCTATCTATCTATCTATCTATCTATCTATCATCTATCTATCTATCTTCTACCTAGGTCCACAATTAGAATTAATTAACAGTATGCCGTTAATGAAATCCTTCCCCCTTTCATTAAGGAGCTTTTCAAACATACACATTCGCAGTAACAATAGCATAATGAGCCCCACAGTTCATTACGGTTCATTATTATATTTAACAATAGTCAACTGCTGGCCAATATTATTTCACTTTTACTACCACTTGCTCCCCTAAACCTCTCCTGCTTCCCAATTTTCCTGATATAATTTCTATTTATTACATTATTTTGCCCGCAAAATGTTTAGTGTGTGTCTCCAAAACATCAGAACTCTTAAGCACAGCTGCTCTATCATACCTATGCCTTCCTCAGGAGCAGGTATCCGAGCTGACACATGAGGTAACAGAGTGAATTATCATATCTGTGAAAAGTAAACAATTACTCTTACTGTCATCACATATTCAGCCTTAGGATCTTTAAAACATTGTTTGATTTAGGATTCAGTAAAACACTGCAGTTGGCTGATAGGTTTCTAAGTTTCTTTGAATCTAGATAATCCATGTATTTCCTACCCCTTAATTTTGTTTTTAATTGAGGTAACTGGTTTACAATTTTGTGAGTTTTTGAGGTATAAGATCTCCCCCTCTAGGTGATGTTCCCACACCACACCCACCACTAAAGCACCCAGAGTCCACTGTACCCCTTCCCACTTTGTTCTCCACTCCCCTTCTGCAGGTAGCCTCAGATCTACAGTCAGATTTCTAGGGTTTGTTGTTAGTTTGACTTTCTCTGACTCTGTTTGGGTTTCTATCATCCGCAAATAAATGACACCAGCCAGTATCTGTCCTCCTTGGGATTTATTTTACTTAACATAATCTCCTCCAGTTCTACCCATGTTGTTGCAAATGGCAGAAGTGTGTCTCTTTTCACAGCTGAGCAGTATTACCTTTTCTTTACACGGGAGAAGAAAACTGCCCTGTGGAGGTTCCCACAATCTGGATCTTCCTGATTGCAACAGACCAGGACTTTCAATTCCAGCATGAGATGCGCCTACTTGCTCCCCACTTATTGGGCGATAGCTTGTTTTCTATGGGCAGCTTTGCTAGGATCATTCTCGTAGGATCGTTTCTTGGAGATAATTTCCCAGAAGTGGAATTGTTGGGTCAAAACACAGGCAGAATTGAAAGGATTTTGAGAAGCATCAGTCACGTGGCTTCTACACTCTGTTACCATCAGAAATGGTTACTCGTGGGGTTTCTTCATTCCAGGGACCTGACCACGTCCTCCTTGAGTGCGTCTCAGATTCTTGCCCTGGCATCTCAGTGCTATGGGTGGCAGGTGTCTGCTCCTGCTCTCAGGTGAGTGGATCAAAGAATTCCACCCCCTTCTTCCCAAACCTCCCTTTCCCGTCTCCTAGCTTTGGCTGTTCTCCCAAACTTGGCACTTTGTCCAGAAATTACTGTGTGTGTCTGTTTCATTAGAAACTCTCATACTGAGTCTCTTCATTGTTCTCCCCCAAACAAAGACTTAGACATACATGATTTCCCTGGGAGGGGTCTCAGGAAGCAGAAGGGAAGATTAGAAAGGGAGAGAGGGGAGGCAGAGGAGTGAATGAAGGGTGTGTGAGTGAGGGTTACTGCTGTGGGTGACTGGCACTCATCCTGCCGGGGACCCTCCAAGGGGCAGTAGCTAATGTGCCTTAGAAAGACGAGGAGGGTGGGCTATTTATCTTCCCGTGGACCGCCACGCCCAGCGGCACTCCCAAACACTCCCAGCTCGCCTCCCGTCGGGTACAGAGAGTACAGCACATTATCTCATGCCCACCTGCTCCAGAGTAGGCACTTCTGGTGAAGTTACAGAGGAGTTATAGAGGCGAGCTACTCACTGCCAAAGGCCAGGGGAAAGGAAATGGGGATTGAGAACCTGTCTCTAGGCAGAGGAAGGAGCACTAAACCACTTCTCCCAGAATGCTGAGAGATCCTGGAGGTTCTTGACTTCTGAACAGGAAAGAAGTTGTGCAGGAGTAAGGAGGGGTGTTAGAAATGAAGCTTTATTGTGAGAGTGATGGGGTTCAGTTGTTGGGGTTTGATGAGTGGGTTTCTTGGAATCAGGTGAAGAACCTCTTACAACTGTAATGAAATGTTCCTCTCATGCTCCAGGGCTCCCTCCTCTCCCCTCAACGTCCTTGTGTTTGTAGCCTGCCCGGGGTATCTATAATGAACCTCGCACACGTAAGACTGGGCAGTGGGAGACGAAGCCCCAACTCACCCAGGCTTCTGCCAAGTAGAGCTCTCGGGCATCTCCCCTCTGAACTATCTCTTCTCTCTTCCAGGTCTCACTATGCTGCTGACTCTGTCAGTATCAGAAGCGAGGAGTAATACAGGTGAGCTACTCACTGCCAAAGGCCCAGGGAAAGGAAATGGGGATTGGGAACTTGTCTCTAGGCAGAGGATGAAACACTAAACCCCTTCTATTCTTGACCTACTCTTTGGCGCTTCCAAGGACTATCCCTGCTTCTCCATCATCACCACCGTCACCCCCATTTATTTAGCCCTTGCATCGCACCGGGCTCAGTGCTAAGCGAATTGCACACAGCACCTCCTCCAGTCTCGTGCCGTTGCTCTAAAGAAGCTCTGGCCATTATCTCCACTTGACCACTGACATTCTGAGCAGTAGCTGGCTCAAGGTCGTCCAGCTGGTGGATGCTGGGTTCTGCTCTTCTGTTCCCAAAAATCTGTGTCCCAAGTCACGCTGGGAGATGCTTTTACCTTCGCTGCATGTCTTGGGTTGTGTGGCTCCCGGAAGTAGATTCTAGAGCAAGGACTTGAGAGCAATTCATTTATCTGAGACAATTCCAGGAAGCACCAGCTTGGAGTGGGAAGTCAGAAGAGAAGACAAGGAGACACTATAGAGCCCAGCGTCAGACAGGTTACATGTGGGTAACTGGAACTCCACCCCCTGGGGACTGTCGGATAGTAAGGAGCATGCACTCCAGTGTTATTCCCCTTGGCGGGTAAGGAAGTTGTCTTCCTATTGTTTTTTTAAATTATGCTAATAGACACATAACATATTTTTTACCGTTTTTATCATTTTTAAGTGAGCAGTTTAGTGGCATTAGGACATTCATGTTGTTGGGCAGTCATCCCCGCCCTCCACCCACAGAACAGTTTTCCTCTTGCAAAGCTGAAATGATGGACCCATTAAACACTCACTCCCTGTTTCTTTTCCCAAAGCCCATGGCTCCCACCATCCTACTTTCCCTTCTCCATGAACTTGACTACTGTAGGTCCCTTGCATTAGTGGAATCACATAGTAGTTGTTCTTCTGTGAACAGCTTCTTTATTTATTTAGTGTCTTCTCGGTTCATCCATGTTGCCGTGTGTCTCGAACAATGTTCCATTGTGTGGTTATACCACGTTGTGTTTCTCCACTCGTCCTCTGATGGGCACCTGTGTTATACCTAGCTTTTGGCTATTGTGATTAGTGCTGCTATGGACATGGGTCTCTAAATAGCTCTTCAAGACCCTGATTTCAATTGGGGATATGGAATTGCTGGATCATAGTGTAACTCCAATTAAACATTTATGTTGGGTTCATTTGGGGGATTCCATACAGTTTCCACATCAGCCACACCATTTCACCTTCCTATCAGCAGTGCATTAGTGTTATAATTTCTCCACATCCCACCGACACTTGTTATTCTCGGATTATTTTTTATAAGAAGGAAGCTGAGTTTTTAATGCCACTGATCTTTGTAGGTTATTGGGTGAGGGAACTGCTTCTGGGGGAGGAGACTTGCTAATCTGCCGTGTGGTGAGCTAGGAGGACTCTGGTGATCAGAGAAAGCCCTCAGATAAAGAAATCAGGTGCTGGCAGTTGAAAGTCCTGTCACACAGAAGTGGTGTTGGTTGAAGGAGGGGATATGTGCTGTGTTCATCAGTGGGGTGTTTGCAAAATGGATGCCAATGTACTTAATCCCAAGAGGACATTCTTGCAAGCACAGTATACGGTACACTGCACATGTTCAGTGAATAGTTCTTGAGTGATGACTGAGTAAGTAAAACTTATGTTCCCCATAGTTCCGTACATTCTCTGTCCTGAAAATGCCAGACTCTACAACAGCACCCTGTGTGTCTGTGAAGATGGATTTCAGTCTTCCGTGTCTAGGAGCAGATACATCACCGAGCCCAGGGAGGAATGTGAAGGTAAAGAAACAACCCGCACTCATCCTGGAGTTTGGGCAGAGCAGGACCTTCCCTCCAGGCCCCAAAGAGGCTCATTCTGCAAAGATGCTATAAAACTGCAAGAGAGAAATCGTCAGGGATGTCTTATTGTCCTTCAAGAAGTCCTTACCCACTGTCTTGCTCCCACTCTCATTCTCATGCTGATTTTTTTTTTTCTGAGGAAGAAAATAGAAGGTCCTGGGATCTTTAAGTTCCAAGAACTGGGATTTTTTTGTTAGCTGACACCTCTCAGCTAATCACCATCAGCGACTGGACAGCTGTCATACTCTGAAGCTCCATATGCAGTTGGACTTTTAGTCAATTCCACTGCTCTGTTGGTCTATTCATGCACCTGTTCCTCACTGCTCTGTTGAGGGTCTGTAATATATTTTCCTATCTGGGAAGGTTAGTCCCCTCCTCAGTTTTTGTGGCTATTCTTGCATCATAGCATCAACTCATTTCCATAAAATAAGTGCAGAGGCTTTCTATTGGAATCATAGAAAACAACTTAAGGAGATGTATCACATTAATAACATTGACTCTTCTTATCCAAGGACATGCTGTTTGGGGTATATCTATGCACAAGGGGTGGTAGAGATTCCATAGGCAAGAGAGAACGGTATAGTTCTATGAGAATGAAAACTAACACTTTCTTTTGATTGATAGATATCGATGAGTGTAAGATTCAATCAGCAAAGTGCAAGGAAATTTCATATTGCAGAAACAATATTGGAAGTTATTACTGCAGCTGTCTCCCAAATAGTGTTTTCTTCTACTGGCTGGCTGCTATCATTCCATCGAATTATTCAGAGTGTTATGGTGAGAATGTCCAAATACTCTCTTCATCATGAAAAAGGAGGGGGTGGGATAACATTGAGAGGTCCATGGTTTTCAGGCCAGGGTGAGAGCGGAGCTTTGTCTTGGGCATTGTCCTTCATCCCATTGCTGTCCCCAGTGATCTTTTCCTAGACTTCATTCAAGTTCGTGGCAGCAACCGCCAGCTCTGTGCTGTGTAAACTACACTTTTCTTAGCTCAAGTTTTCTCTGCACCCCCAATGTACTGGGATCCTCTTCTATATGCCCCAGGCCACTTGATCCTGCTGGTTAAGAACATGTTGGATCCTTGCAATCACTTAATTATCTATTTTGCATAGTGGCTTTCCCACCAGACTGCAAACCTCTTTATCTCCTTATTAACCTGTAGTCATAAGGCTTGACATCACTGCCTGGCTTTTACAAAGTCCTCAATTAATAGTATTGACTGGTTTACTGAACTGGAAGCCCCATTCTAATTGCATTTTAAAATTCTACTTAGAAGACATTTGGAACTTCTTAGAAGCAGATTAAAATAGGCTGTGGAAGGATCAGAGAAAGACCCAACTTGGGGGTGAATGACTGGAAGAAGGAATGTGACGCAGGCTGTGGCATCAACCATATTTCATCTAATAGCTACTTTTATTTTCCAGAGGACTCCGGTGAGGGGAAACAGCCACAAGTGGATTCTGTGGTAAGTGAAGTGAAGCCTGGCTTTGGAAAATAGCCACCCTTACCACGTCATTTTCCTGCTCAAAGGCCACCACGCCTCCCTATGACTTTTAGATCACAGCAGTAGTCACTCAGGGTGACTTAGCCCTCTTCCCAGGGGACATCTGGCAATGTCTGGGGACATTTTTGGTTATCACCACCAAGGTTACAACTGGTCCTGCTAAGATCTAGTGGGTAGAGACCAGAGATACCTCTAAATATCAAATATGCACAGGACACCCTCCCACAGCCAATAACTTTCTTGTCTCAAATGTCAAGAGAGATTGAGAAACCCTGGGGAAAGGCTGAAATGCTTCAGTTGTCATGAAAAATCTTCATCAAGCGCCGGGAACCTCATCCATTCCCTTATCACTTCCCCTTGTCCTTCTTCCTCGATAAGTCACTCTTGATGGTTTCCTGATAGCTCATCCTTTAAGCCTTAACCTTCTCACAAACACAATGGAATTGATGATGAACACTTCACGAGGCTGTGTGGTAGAAGAGAAAACACACAGCAGTTTGGTAGCACAAAAGCCTGGTAGCACCTTAATAAACATGAGAGTCTTCTGGACTTACCCAACCACTAATATGTAGCCTCTTTCTTAAGCATCAGCTGGAGTCTACCTAATTGATTTTATGTCTCCAGGTGGAAGAACTGAGGACTGCTAGAAGCAAAAAGGACCTTGCAAGAAAGGCTACTGAAATTCTACAGGGCGTGGAAATCAGAGTTTGGAATGGAAGCTTTCCACTCAAGAGTGAAAATTCTATGCTTAGTATAAGTAAGAGGCACTGAACTTTTTTATGATCAAAAACTTTTATGTAGGTGATCTTTTGTCAAACCTGATGTTTATATGATTATAGACTTAGAATTCACCCAAGGGATGCTTTACAAAACAGAAGATCTGTTCCTAAGTGATTTAAAAGACAATTTTCAATGCTTAGTTTCTCTGGCTTAAAAACTTAAGTTGCTTTTTCATTATGCATTTCAACACATATTCTTCTTTTTTTTTTTCCTTTAAATATTCTGTGGCAAAGACTCAACTTGCCAACCCTAGTTCCAGTCTGGGGGAGCATGGCCATCCTCTCTGTTCCCTTGGGTTGTGTGGCTAGTGTGTATTGCTTAGGCCATTTTTACTATTTCATTCCTACTGGCCAGAGATGTGGGTGGGAGTGCCAGCTGGTCTTGCACTGGTAGAGGGCCCTTCAAAGAAAGAAGTTCTTCAGTAAATTTCTTAGGCATGAGATATGAGTAAAGATTCACTTTCTCAACGTTTCCAGTCTTTGAAACCAAGCAATGCAATGGCACACAGAAGAAGACTCTTCTGGAAGCTGGCAATAACACAATGAATATCGACTGCACTGATGCTTTCAAAGGAACCACAAGAGGTACTGTGTCTGGATCGGGTTCTCTTGACCTCCAAAAATCCTTGGCACTGTTGTCTCCTTTTAAGCTGGCTGACCAAGGAGAGGGGACTCATAAAGGGTAGGAATTAAAAGATGGAATTAAGAAACCTGCCTTGAGTTTAGAGAATGACCTGACTGTCACATTATTGGATTACGGGGTTGCCCTTTCAAAATATTTCTTTTAATTGTTGCTGATTTAGTTATTAGAAGATGAACCATTTGTGACCATGTCGCCAGATTATAATAATTTAAGATTAAGAAAGAATATCTCCCTACATTTTTACTCTTTTTTAAGGGTTAAATTTTTTGCATTCATTTAACAATGATCCAGTATAATGTGAAAAATGGAAGCATGTATTTGGGACAGAAAATGTCAATTTAAAAATACCTATAAATAAGAAAATGACTAGCCCTGTGCAGCAATTATGGATTTAAAGAATGACCACAATGTCTCATAGACAAATTATTCCCATAATATTTTGCCTCCAAAATGTAATAGCTCATTCCCTCCACTGCTCTCAGGGAGGCAGATGCTTTGATTTTTGTCTGAGTTCTAGTATTGCAGTATTTGTTTCGTGTGCGTTATGCAGCTTGTTTTAGTATGCTAATTCTAGCTGGTTTATATGTCGTTCCTTTAATAACATGTGTCCATTGAAAACAAAGATCTTCGTGGTCACTAACCAGGCAGTTTTGGACTTTGTATGCTTCCTGATACACACTGGGGCTCAGTCAGGGATCCCGGGACATTTTCCTCAAAAGGGACAAGCTGACACGTGCTCTGTTTTCACACGGTTCAAAAAGGTAACAGTATTGGCAGATGATTGTTGCCTCCTTCCTTCCCTGAGAAATGTGTCTCAAAAATAGCCAGCCGGTCTTCCTCTGTCCTACTACTTGGCACATTTTTTTTCTGTAGACGGACCGGATGGCAAATATTTTTGACTTTTTGAGCCAGATGATTTTGTTATGATTACTCAATGCTGACGTTGCAGGGCGAAAGCAGCCATAAATAATATGGAAATAAAGGGCATGACTGTGTGTCAATATGATTTTATTTACAAAAATAGGTCATCGGCTGGGTTTGACTCTCAGGCTGTAGCTTGCCACCCTGGCTTTATCCCACCCCCTTGTTGAAGTCTCTGCCTAGCACCTGCACTCTGTGATACTCTAATTCATTTGTTTGTTGTCCGTCTCTCCTTTGACATCTAGTCTCTTGGCAGAGAAACTGTGTGTTTTGTTAGCGGCCATATTGCAATGCCCAGAACACTGCTGGCACACAGTAGATGCTCAATAAGTATTTGATAAATGAGTGAATAAACAGACTAGGGAAAGAATGTATGAAAATATTTCTAAGAGAAAGTTACTTGGAGAGAGTGAAATAACTGTTTTCCTCCAGAAAATATTTTTCCAGAAAATTCCGAACTACTGATTCATCTTCATTTCTTACTGTGACCTGCAGCATGGGTAGAGGGAAGGAAAAGATATTAAGATGAGTAGATAAAAAATATAAAAAATGACTTGATTTTTAAAGGAAAGTAAATAATGCAGGTGGTAAGAAGTTTTAGCTTAAAGTGGAATGATGGCCTATGAATAGTTCTAACTTGGACATTTTACTGTATCTTACTACAGAGTAGCAAATATGCACATATGCACTCTTGTGATTTAAATTATTCTTGCATGAAAAGTAGGGGGGGTGGAGAGAGAGAGAGAGAGAGAGAGAGAGAGAGAGAGAGAGAGAGAGAGAGATTTCACTCATCTGTGGAATACAGAGAAATGGAACAAAGGAACAGACAAAACCAAACCAAAACAAGCCTTAAATCTGACTGCAGAACTGAGGCTACCAGAAGGGGCACAGGGGATGGGGAACAAAATTGAGGAGGGGGGGCCCAGGGCGCTGTGGTAACCTGCACCTCTGCATCATATGTGCTGTATTCTACCCAAATTACTTCAGTAAAAAATAATACAATAGTAAAAAGAAAAAAAAAGTTTAAAATAAAAAAGAAGGGAGGGCAGGGGAATGAGAGCATGAATTCAATACCACACATCCTGCATCTCTTCCCATTAATTAGATCCCCAGAGTGAACTTGAGATGGAAGATGGGAATGTGTTTTTCATCCCACCTGAGTTCCCCTCCCCATCGGACAAACATCTCGACTTCTGATTGATTTCAATGTCTAAGGGCTCATGCATTTTTACAGCATATTGGAGTATTGTGCATATATGTCACTTCCAACGTGTGGTGCACTACAATCTGTGCCACATGCACCAAATGGGGCACTCCAGACAGCATGCAATATACTAAGTGGGCGACTGAAGGATCTTCCATGGCCACTCTGCCCCTAAATGTGTGCCTTATGATTGGTACACAAGACTCTGGCGAGCCGATTCCCCCAGACTACCGACAGTCTACACGTGATTTCCCGTCTCTTTCCGCAGGCAGGAGGACAGTGGCGCTCATCACTTACCGCACTCTTGGGAGTGTTCTGAATGGCTCCTTTTTCAGCGACAGGAGAGGGCTGCAGGATGTGAAGCTGAACTCCCAGGTCATGAGCGGCACCATCGGTGTGGGGAAAGTGTATCTGTCTAAACCTGTGTTCCTCACCTTTCAGCACACCGAGGTGAGCAAGAGACCCCGGCTGGCTCCCCCTGCATTGCCTTCAAGGGGCGTGTCATCAGGGTCCTGGAGGGAACTGAATCCAACTCTGATCACTCAGAATTAAGAGAACTGATAAGAAATGCGGAGGGGCCCAGCAATAACCAGCTAGGATGATACTGAAGCCTAAAGAGGCAATGGCGGTGAGCCCAGTGAGGGCCAGAGGCACGGAGGAGGGATTGCACTGCTGGAGATGGAAACAAACTGCAGAGGTGACCGGGAGAGTCCCTGACCTCCCTTCCCACTCATGAGCTCCTCTCATGGGTTCTACCGATGACAAGGAGGCTGGGTGAAGAAGTCGTAGGGTCATAGGGTCAATTTCTGAGACGCTGACATGGTCTGAGAAGTACACATTCTAAATGAGCGATGAACCCCACAGCAGGTGTGGGGCTGAGACCCTCTTCCCCACAAGTGTTCCAGGGAGTATTTCCCCAATCCAGTCTTTCCAAGCCAGATCATCCTCAGTTAACCTAGACAGTGGAAACGACAAAACCAGCAGATCCATTTTCATGCCGTTCTCTTCGCAGCCTGGTGGTGCAAGAACAAAACATCTCTGTGTCTACTGGGAAAGCTCGGAGGAGGGGGGCCGCTGGTCCACGGAGGGCTGCTCTTACGTGGGCAGCGACGATTCTCACACCACGTGCAAGTGCTTTCACCTGTCCAGCTTTGCTGTCCTCGTGGCTCTTGCTCCCAAGGTACTGAGGGATTGCGCTGGGGTTGGGCCCTTCCTGTGACTCTGATTGTGTCCAGGGAGCTGTTCTTTCTAGGTCAAAGTAGACAACTCTAAGATAAGGAGTTGAGTGGAAGTAGCTTACTTCCAGGAAGTAATGCCAGGAAGCACCAGTGGGCGAGAGGGTGACACGGGGAAGGATAGAGTCCATGCAGGAAGCGTCACCAGGCTGGTTACCACGGTGAGCACCGGCAACCTAGCTCCTTCTGCCTCTGGCCGTCAATGTGGTGGACAGACCTCAGGGTCGTTCTAATGAACAAGAGAGAATGGGATGTTTAGACACCAACCCCCTTCATCATTTGTTGAAAGCTGCTCTGCCTCTGTGGGCATGATCAGAGTTACTCAAGGGAGAAGAGAAATTCCTTCTCTGCTGCAAAGTTGTTATCCCCTGCAGTGGAAAGGTCCAAGATGATCAGGGATCAGACACATTTGTTACTCTGCAAAAGAAAGGCAGACCTCCCCACCCAGATCGGGAAGAAGGCATTCGTTGTCGCCCAAGGAAAAGCTCACCCTCCTGAATGCCTCCGGTGCTGTCTGGGATAATGTAGGATTAAAGAAGTAATCTAACTTCTTCCCCAATTTCTTTGTAGCTCCCATTTATTGAATATTTACTGTATGACAACTGTTACATTGCATAACCTCATTTTACCCATTCAACAAATTCATACTTAAGTCATTCTTAAGTCTGCTACTGTCCTAGGCATTGGAGATGCATCAGGAAACAAGATAGATAAAGAAACCCCAATCTTGGTGATTACTTTCGGGGTGTTTTGTACAATAGGATCACCAGACATTGTGTGGTTTGCCCTCTTCAAATGTGGCTAAATTAACTGAAGAACCAAATTCATAATTTTATGTAATTTGAATTTAATTAAAAGCATTTTCCATTAAATGTAATTTTATTGATTGGCTTCATTTTCTCCTTTGAAAATACAGTATCTGAATCAATATGTTCTACAAATGTAAGATATATGCTGGATTCAAAAGGCTTAACATAGAAAAAAGAATATAAAATATTTTATTAATATTTATATTGATTATAATTTGAAATGATTCTATTTTTGTTATAGTTTGTATCACCTTTGACATGTTGAGCTGATACTATTTTGAACATACACTATTAAGTTAACCTGACCTGTTCCTCTTTACATTTTAAAAATATTACTAGAAAATTTAAAATTATATATGGAACTGACATGTTTCGATTGGTCAGTGCCAGTCTAGTGGCCTGTTTTTTTCAATAGCCCGGAGTGGTAAATGCTATTACTGCGTCCATTCTGAAGAAGGAAACACCAAGTCTCAGCAAGGTTAAGTCACTTACTTGAACTGAGAACCCATATGACTCTAAATAAGGCTCATGCCTGCAGCACTGGCAACGATAGTGATTCCTTGCTTGGTGCCTCCTAGGTGGACCCTGTCCTGACTGTGATTACCTACGTGGGGCTGAGCCTTTCTTTGTTCTGCCTCTTCCTGGCAGCCATCACCTTCTTTGTGTGCCGGACCATCCAGAACACCAGCACCTCCCTCCACCTGCAGCTGTCCATCTGCCTCTTCCTGGCCCACCTCCTCTTCCTCACAGGGATTGATCGAACTGAGCCTAGGGTAGGTGATTTCACCGAGTATATTGTTGTCACAATCAAATCTAGCATCATGCCTGAGGAAAGATGGGGAGACAGGCAGTAGTCACAGGGATGTATGGAGGGGCAGAGTAAGAGTTTCACTTTCTTCTCTCCTGCTGTATAACTCTAACCAAGACCCATACTTTTTGAGGGGCCATTTAGAGAACTGGTGGGGAATCAGACTGGTGATATTAGACAGGATAATAATAGCTGCTATAACAAATAAACTCCAAAATGTCCATGGCTTAGCGCAAGAATAGTTCATGCCCCCTTATATATTAATAGAAGGTGAGTAAACAGGTTCGAAGGGTGTTTATCGTCCACCCCCAGGCTTATGGGTGCTCTTCTATCTGCCACACACCATTATTCAGTGTCACCCCAGAGTCCTGATGTGTTAACCAACTGGAAAGAGACAAGAGCATGGCACAGTCCTGTGAAGGAGATTTTTATGGGTCTCTTCCCATAGGCGTGGTGGTGGTGTCACTTTCCCTTAGGTCCTCCTGGCTAGGACTCAGTCGTGCAGTCACACCTGACTGCAGAGGTGCTGCGAAATTTGGTCTCTGCTGGGAAGTCACACTTTAGTGACAAATCCATAGTCTAGAAAAGAGGTGCAGGAAGGATTGGATTTTTGATGGACAGTAACTTAGCCACACTTATCTGCACTTGAATCTTTGTCCTATTACCAAGCCATTGACTTACTCTCTGATGTATTATGCATAGAAGCTTCTATTATGGCATCAGAATTTGAGAAGCTTTATTGAGAATCGATTGGTAGACAGGAGACAAGGGATAAACTCAAATCTCCCTCCCTGATTAAGAAAGAAAATGAGGTTAAATAGGTATAGTTCTGGCCCATTCTTGCTCTTTTTTTGTCAGTATTTCTTTGCTTATTTGGGGTTTTTGTGGCTCATATGTTTGTTCCATTTGTCAGTAATGTTTGTTCCACTTCTTTGAAGAATGCCGTGAAGTTTTTATTGGGATTGTATTGAATATGTAATTGCTTTAGGCAGGAACAATCTGACAATATTGATTCTTTTAATCCATGAGCAGAGACTATCTCACTATTTCTTTGTGTCTATTTCTTTTAACAATATCCTATAGCTTTCTTTGTATAAGTTCTTCACCTCCTTTGTTAAGTTTACCCCCAGGTATTTAATTTTATTTTTGGTGTGGCTATCAATGGGATTTTTCCCCCTGAATTTCTCCCTCTTCCAGCTCATTTGTGGTTGAATTAGTTTTTCCATGGTGTCTTTAGGATTCTCTGTGTATTGGCTCCACGTTCTTAACTCTCGTCTCCCCTTCAGGTGCTGTGCTCCATCATCGCTGGGGCGTTGCACTACCTGTACTTGGCCTCCTTCACCTGGATGTTCCTTGAAGGGTTGCATCTCTTCCTCACTGTCAGGAACCTAAAGGTGGCCAACTACACTAGTGCAGGCAGATTCAAGAAGAGGTTCATGTTCCCTTTTGGCTACGGGATTCCAGCTGTGATTGTGGCTGTGTCTACAATAGTAGGACACAAAAATTATGGAACATATACTCAGTAAGCATGACGTGTGCACTTATGGTGGAAGCAGTGTCCATGGCCAACACATGATATAAAATTTTTAAAAATGTAAATCTATTTTCAACTGCAAATTGTGCTTCAAACAAGTGCTTCCTTAGTCTGCAGTTCTGCTTTCTACTGGAAATCTCTAGATCAATGGTTGTCAGCATCTTTGGGATTGGATCCTTTTGAAAATTTTGGTGAAAATCAGGATCTGTTTTTTCTGGAAAGATACACACACACAAGTTTGAATGCAACTTCAGAAAGTTCAGAGAAAAAAAATCCACGAGTACATATTAAGAACTTGTGGGTTCTCTGCTCAGCAGGGTTCTGAAAAAGTTGAATAGATTGAGATTAATCTCCAAATATAAAAAGAATAACAAAAATAGCAACACATCTTGAAGACTTGTGATGCATGAGAGATAGTGCTTCCTATATATGCAGTATCTCCTCTCATTCTCCCTATGACTCTACAAGGTCAGCCTGTGCATCTGGGGCTTGGTGTATAATAGACTTTCTCAAGGTCACAGCTAAGTTGAGAGTAAGTCAGAATTTCCAAGGCAGTACTCTTAATAGCCATGTTTTTCTGCCTCACTAAAGAAATTTGCAAAGTGATGCAAAGTCAGTTGAAAAATCTAGAATTATGGCAATGGGGCTTGGACTAGGAGGAAGGTGTCCTTGTGATGACCGCTTGTATGAGGTTGTCCTTCTGGAAGTCCAAGAGATGCCCCGCGTCCAGCTTGAACCTTATTTCCTCTCACAGTGATTCTGGAGATATAAAGGTGGGTGGATCAGGGGTTGACAAACTTTTTACAGAGGACTAAGTGGTCCCTTTTTTGGCTTTGCAGGCCAAATGGACTTATGGCAATGGCAGCTGTTCAGTGTTGCCCTGTTAGTGTGAAAACAGTTGGATCTTATATAAACACATAGACATATGCAAAGTAGTGGATGTGACTGCTTCAGTAAAACTTTACAAAAATAAAGGGTGAACTGGATTTGGCCCATGGGCCTTTGCATTGTTTGGCTAAAACGTTAGTGTGGGGGCTTTCCTGTCTACTGAATGCTCACAATTGGTTATTACTTTTACAAGATTTGTGTTGCAAGTCATGTTACTTTTTCCAACATAAGTTGTGGCAGAATACCAAGTATTTTGGCAACAGAGTATGTGGTATATGGAATATGTTTAATTAGTGTTGGTAGTTTTTATAGCTGTAGTTAAATTGTTCTTTCTTATTTTAGCACTCGTAATTATTATGATACCTACATTTATTGAGCCATAATATTTTCCAGTAATTATACCCCAGAAATGTATGCCCATTATCTCATCTAATCTTTCCTGCAATATCTTTATAAAGAAAACTACAAAAATAGTATGTAAGAAATCAAAGATGATTCAAAATGAGTGGATCTCTCCATGAATAGTTGTCACAAAGTCCATGTTTCTGCCAAGAAAGACTCAATAACGTCAAGTCTGTTCTTTGCAAAGTGATCTATAGATTCAAAACATTGTCAACCAAAATCTCAGAAAATTACGTTGTGGCTATCAACAAACTCATGATTGTGGCTATCAACAAATTCAACAAATTCATGATTATGATTAGTTTATACAGAGAGAAAAGTCCGAGAATAGTGAACACAACATTGAAGGAGAAGAACAGAGTTGGAAGACTGACTCTCCCTGACTACCAGACTTGGTATAGAGCCACCGGAACCATTCAGTCTTATCAATACTTAACACTTGGGAAAATGAGGTTCAGAGCATACAGTTTGTGTCAGGGCCCACATCTGATTCTACTTAAAATTCAGATTTGAACTAAATAGCTCCTGGCTGTACTAGACTTGCTAGTGGAGCTTGAATTCAGGCCTTCTCTGGAGGAACAACAGCTAATACTTACTTTCTCTCAACAGCTGCTGGTTAAAACTGGAGAAAGGGTTCATCTGGAGTTTCATGGGGCCAGTGGCAGTCATTATCTTGGTACGTGACCAGTAATAGTTATATTTTGGGTATGCCTGCCCTGGGTTGACCAAGCTTAGAGAGTGTGCTTATCTGTTAGAGGAGAAATGAGATGTGGATAAGGGAATATAGCACACTGTATGCCCCCCTCTTGCTGGTGTGCTATCATCATGTATCTTTATCTGACTTCCCCATTCTCATTGGCTGCTCTGATATAATATAACCCTCTGCTGGGCATTCTTTAAAAAAAAATCCTAAACTTGTTCATTCAACAAGTATTTAACTAGTATCTACTCTGCATAAAGTGATTTTATTTTAGAGTTATCTATTTTCCTTTTTGACAGAAACTTTTCATTACATCCATTGTCCTGGTACTATTCATAGCATACCTTCACTCTCAAGATGTCCTGGTTTGAATGGTAAATTACTTAGCCACCCTAATCAAGTACTAGATATACTGTGTGTTATATAAAACACAAGGACATTAGATCATAGCATTCTTGTGAAACCTGTATTATTCATTAAAAGATTTTTAGGTACGCCACAGGTTGGGTTGACTATATATGACATGGTTGCAAAAGAAAATTCCAAATTGTTTTTTTATGCTATTTCCATAGATAAACTTGGTGTTCTACTTTCAAATTCTATGGATTTTGAAAAGGAAGCTTTCCTCCCTCAATAAAGAAGTTTCCACCATACAGGACACCAGGTAATAAAGTACCAGGTTCAATGACATCCACAGATTTTCCCTACAGATCCACTCTACCCAGGAAAGAAAAACCCAAGCAAAAATATGACACAAAAATTTCCTGGTACAGCATAAAGAATATGAGAGGGACAACTTACAGAAGCAGCAAAAATTACAGTTTTATGTTACAGTGTAGCCCCTCATCTCTTTATTGAACAAATATCCATTGGGCACCTCTTGGTGTAGCACACTCTTCACATGAAATTAATGCCCACAGTATAAAAAAATGAGACTTCGTTTAAAATTAATGCCCGGAGTATCAACATTATCCTTTCCCCTGCTGAGAATCTACCCAGTTCTGGATTCTTTTCCCCTTGCTTGTAGACACTCAATTCTTACTGGTGTTGATGTAAGTTACTAAAAGTAATGATGGCTACAAGGAACATTAACTAGGCGCTTCATAGATGGTGGGCATGTGTCAATATGATTTCATTTAATGTTCATAACTCCAACCAATGTGTTGGGAATTATGAATATTCCATTGACCAGAGGGGAAAGTGCTCTTCTTACACCAGCAAGGATAAGAGCCTTGCATTGGTGAGTTGTCTGGACGAAACTCAGAAGCACAACTTCAGACCCTGAGTTCCATCTGTTTATCAGACCAGCCATTTCTTAACTTTCGTTTCTTCAATTCTGGGGGGGTCAGAGTGTCATACTTCCTGGTGGTTCCCCACCCTCTGTGTGTGAGAGCAGGTTTATGTGTGTATTTGCACATACACACACTCACACTCATCAGCTCCCCCAGTTGATGGATGTCCCAACAACCCTGCTCTATTATTCCAGATACCATTTTTGTTTGAAGCAAGCTGTGTTACTGTCCAAAGTGATGATCTCATCACCCAAATATCACAATACAAATGTCTAGAAGGCACTTTCCACAAATCTCTCAATAAGCCCAGGTAAAAGATGTTGTAGATGAATCATTTCTAAGAGTAGGAAAAATTTTTATTCTCAGAGGCAGAGATTAAAAGCATGGGTTCTGCCTCATTCTTAAATTCTGTGACTTTGCATAAATAGCTTAATGTGAGGTTGTTATGAAGTTTAAATAAGGTGATGCAAAGTGTTTTGAACACAGTGCCCAGCATGTATTGATCAATGATAGTTAATGCTACTCTTTTTCCTTTTCAGAGTCATGACATTTAAAGCCATTGCTCAACTGTTCATCTTGGGCTGTTCTTGGGGCCTTGGTTTTTTTATGGTTGAAGAAGTTGGGAAGACAATAGGCTTAGTCATTGCTTACATATTCACCATTATCAATGTCCTACAGGGGGTTTTGCTTTTTGTGATACACTGCCTCCTTAATCGCCAGGTAAGACTATTTTGTCCCTCGCCAGCCTCCTCCCAAAGTCTAACTCAATGATTGTTGTTATTCTTTCCCTTATCTAACCTTTTAAATTTGTATTTTGGGGTTGCCTTGATACTAGGAGGAAGGTATAGGCTGCTTTTGGTGTGCCATGGGCTCTGGGTTTCACTAGCATCCTAACAGTTCATATTCTAACATCTCTCTTAGGAATATGCATTTGCCTGCTTTGCTGCTATAACAAAATAACAAGATTATACAGCTTAGACAACATAAATTTATCTCTACATAATTCTGGAAGCTAGAATTCTGTCTAGTTCTGGTGAGAGCTCACTTCTCGGCTTGCAGGTGATCATATTCTTGCTATCTTATCACATGGGGGAGAGAATAAGAAAGAGCTTTCCTGCCTCTTTTTATAAAGACACTGATCCTGTTGAATCAGAGCTCTATCCTCATGACCTCATTTAGCCTTAATTACTTCCATAAAGGTTGTATCTCCAAATACAGTCAAATTGGGGGTTAGGACTTTTAACATATGAATTTTTGTAAGTGTGTGAAGGAACACAATTCAGTCCATATCAGAGTGTGTATCAGTCAGGATAAAGTAGATTATGCTGCTGTAACAAGTCACCCCTCCCCCTCTAATTTCAGGGGTTTACAACAATCAACTTTTATTTCTTGCTCATGCTACACAGCCATGACTTGATCTACATTATCTTCATTCTGACATGCAGGCTGAAGAAACAACTCACATGACCACAGCTGAATTTACTAGAGAGAAAATGAGTCATTCTCCTGTGGTGGGGTGCACTGTAGGGAGGGACCCTGGAATATTTGGTATAAACTACCACAAACTCAGAGGTGCTTCAGCTTTAATCCAAGTTCTCTCACTGGATGAGTTGTTATGTGACCTTGGGAAGGCTGTTTACCCCTTCTGAGCCTTGATTTTCTTATCTGCAAATGTGGCAGTTGAAAATTAAGTGAGAAAATGCAATATGAAAATGCAAAGCACAGTCTTTGGCATACATGAAGCTCTCAGTGAGGCTCATTATTATAATTTTGCTCTTTATGCGAGATTAGGAACAGTTTCCCAAAGCCATTGAGTGGAACTACCAGCAATTGAGGTGCTGATGGCAAAATACACTGCTTCAATGCTTCCTCTTTCATTTTTTTTTTTTTTAGCATCTTCTTGGTGCTTGATACTCCTCACACAGGAGTAAAGGACAAATTAAGTGTCTAGGAGAAATAATGTTGAGTAGTAAATATTTGAATGCATTTTAAAGAACATGTTAAGGAAGTTTGACAAAGGCAATTCATGGAATCACAGAGGGGTTAGAGTCTGGTCTTGGGAGTGATAATGAGGGGATTTAGAATCTCGTGACCTTAGACAAGTTAATTTACCTCCAAGAGCCTCAACTTCTTTATCTTTAATTGGGAATAAGAGGAATAGCTTCTTTATTGGGATTATACACAGATTAAATGACAATAGGTATACTTATGATGTTTTGACATAGATAATGTTCAATAAATGGTGACCTTCATCAACATAACCATCACCACTGCCACCATCACCATCATGAGAATAAACATTTTCATCATTACTACCATCACGATCCATAACCACATTCGTCATCATCACCACCTCAACACCTTCATTATTTTCATCATCACCTTCACCATCATCACTTCCATCACCACCATTATCATCATCTTCATCATCATGAGCACCACCACAGAGTCCTGATGGTGCCTGACATTTATTAAATTCTTGTATAACTGAGGAGGTTGAATTTGGCAAAGTGAATCACACAGTATAGCAAAGATTACACAGAAAACCTGTGAATGAGCAGTGGAGAGTAGGACCTAGCATCTGTATTTTTAGTCTCTCCTTTTAGGGCCCTTTCTCCCAAAACAAGCTCTGTATATAACACAAATCCCTCTATTCTTCAGGTGCGAATGGAATACAAGAAATGGTTTGGTGGGAAGCAGAAAGGGGTTGGAGTGGAAAGCACGGAGGTATCTCGTGCTACCACGCAAACCAAAATGGTAAGACCAGCTCCTTTGCCCTACCATGCCTTGAACTGAATCCAACATCTCATGCTTCTGCAAACTTCCTGGCTCCTTAATCTGAAAGAAAAGAGAAATTGCATTAGTTCTTGCTTTATATTGTTACATTTTCTGGGTCTTGAGACCAAAACAGAAGTGTCTTCTCTCCCTCCCTCCTTTTTTCTTCCTTCCCTCTTTTCTCCTCTATCGCTCTTTCTCTCCCTGCCTCCTTCTCTGTCTCTCTTTCCCATCTCCTCCACTTTTCCTATCTTCCTCCTCCTCCTCATTCCCCCCTCTCTCCCTCTTCCCCCTTCCTCCCATACCACCTCCAGTATTTCCACAAATATCCAAATAATATTTAACAAAAATTGAATTTATTTAACAACTTTCATTTAACAAATATTGAGTATTATGTGCTAGCCCTGTTTTATTGATAGGTTGCTGGGGAAATAGCAGAAGACACATTAACAAAAATCTTTGCTCTAACAGAGTTGGTATTCCAGTAAGGGGAGAGGGAGGAAGACACTAAAACACAAAAAGGATATTATACAGTATGGTACAAGTAATATATGCTATAGAAGAAACAGGGCAATGAAGAGAAAGCAGGAAAGTGCAGTGGGTGAAGAGTTCAATTTTACTGACTCTTTTTTTAAAAGACTTTATTTATTTATGCTTACAAGAACCGGGTATGTATAGGCCAGAGATGTGGGGGGTGTCTCTTCACCAGAGACAGAGTGGGGAGCAGAACAGGCAGATTGACTGAAATACACTGCTGAGGGGAGCAGGAAAGGTCTGCTGCGTCCTGTGGGAAGCTCCCTGGCGGGGGATTGAACTCGTGCTGTAGCGGCTGCTGATAGCTTCATAGTGCTGAGATTTAACTCCTTGCACCATCAGGGAGGCTCTGAAGAGAGTTCAGTTTTAAGTAAGGTGGTCATGACTGCATTAATGAGAAGCTGATGCTTGAGAAAAGACTTGATGGGCATGTCTGATAAAAATGACCTCTGGTTTGTGGAATTATCTAGAGTGAGAGAATTGTGAATAGACTTTGGTGGAAAATCATAGATTCCTGAGTGCTGGGACTCCCATAGTAGGCTTGTTCCAAGCAGTGACTGGATGCCAGGTCCCCAGAATTGTTACAGGAGATACGAACTTTACTTGGGACATGCAACTTCTAAGCAAGGCAGCCACTGTATCTCCACCTTCCCCATCTGGCTCCCTCCCACATGAGCTGTTATCAGCCTTAGATTGGATTCCTTAAAAGCAGAGTCCAAGAATGTGATTCATTGAGAAAAAGAAGAAAAAGAGCAAGGGAGGTAGGATGGGGCGGGGGGAGATCTGTAATATTGTGGCTCCACTTGGTGTTTGATTCCATTGGGGGATTCTGGAATGTGAATTATACCACAGAGTTGGTGCCATCTTGAGACAGCCTTTAGTGCCCTGTGTCATTCCATCATGGTTCCTTGGGGAGTAGGATTTAATCTCCCTGGAGAGGCTGCCCAGAAGGCAGTTCCCGGAAAAGGAGGAAGTTACAAATCATTAGCAATTAATGTCCGGCAGCTGGAGTATGGCTGAGCTGCTCCAATAAAGAGAGTCTGGGTGGATCAAAGGTGTTCACTGCAAGGACCAAAGAGCATAGCTCCTGGACGTCCTTGAGGACAGATGTGGGGCCACCTCGCACCGCCCCCTGTGGGCACAGGTGTGCTTCTTACCCTGTGTCTTAAGGAAGTTAAGTGTGGAAAGCGAATTTGCAAGTTGGGAGCGTTTGAGTGTTTGGCTCAGTGGTTTCTCAAACTTTGGTTAGCTCCCACCAGAAGAAGTTCGTGAAAACTTGAAGTCTCGGATTCTGTCTTCCTTGAATGGGTCTGGGCCTATGATTTATTAACTCTCTAGGTGACTGTCATACACACCAAAGTTTGAAAACCTCTGCAGTGGATGAACCCAAAGACCACAAGAAGTGGAGAGTTATAATCGTAACATTTTACATTCTGGAAAGCACCTATGCACCTTCATGATGTTCATGTAGGTGATCTGTCAGTGACGTGCTCAAGAGGAGTCAGAAGACCTGGTTGAAATCCCAGCTCACCTCATCCAGGCTGTGTATCTTGCACAGGCCACTTGGTGGATATGTGCCTCCATTTTTTTCATCTTTATCTGTAAAATGGGGATAATAACAGTAACTTATTGTGAGGAGTAAGTGCAGTTCTATGTAACAAGAACTCAGAATGCTGCCTGGTCCACAGTAAATACACTGTTTGTGAACAGAGAAAATAAATAAAAAGACCATCATGGGTGATATTTTGGGGAAAAGTCTCTCAAGTCAGATAATAGGACTTTGGATCTTAGAGAAATTCTAAATAGCTTGTCATGCTGGATGTTTTAGCTAATTTCTAAGGTACTGATTTCAGCTTTTTCTCCATATTATTTCTCCCAATAGGAGGAATTGGGGAAATCTTCAGAAATCCCTGACAAAGGAGTTGTTATGTCCGTCCAACCGCAGCCCCAGGCTCACCTTGTCACTGTTTCTTGGCTACAGACAGAAAAATGACCCACTTCAGGACAGCGCCCTCTGGGCGCACTCACGCACTTGGATCTCCTGTGGAAATGAGTGATGGCTCATGCTCTTATTTTGGCGTCTATCTCCACAGAGAGAAAGGGCTACGTGGGAGAATCTTTAGATCCAGAATTAAGTATAGGATATCACATGCAATTAAGTGCTTGAGGGACCTTTTTTAATGTTGAAGAACATGAGTGGCTTTTCTTCTTCTGGCTAGTTTCACCTTGCCCGAGACTTGTTGCCTGACATCTGGATTCAGCTTACACACATCTCTCTGGCCTCTGTTTCATTTAAGCCCTCAAAAGTCTTGATTTCCTTAGTTTGTCCAAATGTGGCCTATTTCCTCATATTTGTGTGTTCCAAATACGCAAAAGAAGAAATACATTGGTGTGAAGTCCAATACAGAGAAGCACAAAGCCCAAGGAATCTTCAAAGGCCAGGAGGGTCACAGACCTGGGGAGGCAGTGACCTGTGTTTAGACACTCTCAGGCTAAGCATCTGGGGAGTTGGGGGGAAGTAAAAATCTAAAGATGATTTTTTAAAGTTGCCCCTTTGTCACTGTGCATAATGGCACCCTCAAATTAAGATTTCCTATTTCTGACACAAGGATACTCACAGCTTTCAAACTGAGTAAGGCTGATCAATTTAAACAGGAGCGCGAGCCCATGGAATTCAAGGTTGGCTCGTGGTGTGGCTCAGTGATTCTCAGCAACACAGATTCTGCATAATTCTTCTCCACACGCTCCAGTGTCTTGCTCCTAATAAGCCTTGTACTGGTATGCTTTATAATAATTGTTTGTAACAATTAGAGCTACAGCTTTTCTTATTCACCTGCAGATGTAGAGAAAAAAGCTTCGCATAGCTCTCAAAAGTGTGAGGAGGATTTTTCCCAAGAAAAATTTGTCAAAACTCCCCTTTGCTATTCTGGCCACAAAAAAATTCCCTTGCCTTAAATAAATTACTGGTTAAGGTGTAGGGAAATTTATATAGACTACCAACATGTGTGGGTCTGTTTGTATATTTAACAAAACCTGAGACAGTATTTTTGGCATTTTTCTTTTTAGTTATACGGGGAAAAATAGAACAAATAAAAATTTGTAAATAACATATGCAATATTACTGGTTGCATATATACTTATATGTCCATCTTTAATAATAGCCTTTCTTTTTTGCATGAGTTAGTCTTTATTTAAGACTTTAAGCCATTCATTTATGGCCTTTCAATTAAGATGATTTTCTTTAATATTTCCTATAGGATAACTCTGTAGTGATGGATCACTAGTTCTTATTTTTGAAGAATAAACTGCTGAATTTGGAATTATTAATTGACAGTTTTTTATTTTGACACAAGTATCATCTAACTTCCTTGTTTATAAATAATCTGTCAAATTCTCCAGCATATGTATACTGTGAAAAGATTAATATAAATCATAGTGATTGCCTTGAGAAGTTAAATAAAACTGTGATGAAAACTTATAGGCAAGTGACTGAAGGAGAAATGGAGAGGATATGAACAGATAAATGGCTATGATCTTTAATCTATTTTTGTTTATAAGACATCTAGGCATAACAATGTGTGGGTAAGACTTTAAGATATATGGAGAATAACTAAATAAGAATAGAAAAGTCCATTATCTTCCATCATTGTATTCACTCCACTGCTTCATGCATACAACCAAATTAAAATTAAGAATATATGTGCCTCTTCTTTCTATTGGCACTGCCTCTAGACTATGTAGAAATAAGATTGAATAGTACAAAGACAATATGTTCATTTCATATGTGATTTTAGTGATGAATCAGAGGGTGCACACTTAATCTCTATAGGACTCTATAATGTCTAGCTCCAGTTTTGAAATCATTCTATACCTCTTTGAATTCAGCAGGCAATTCTATCATCTTTGTGTGGACAACCAAGTTTCGATTATTTGGACCACTAGAAACAAATTCTACTACTTTAACCAGGGACCCACAAACAGCAAGAAACTCCACAGTGTTCGGGATAACATACTGTTCTGTAGAGTTTCTTTTGTCGTCCAAGAATATGTAGTCTCCAGTGTTGTTAGTAAACTGGATGTTCCTCGGAAATGGATGACTCTACAGGAGAGACAAATTTGTAAGTTAGGAGCACATTCAAATAAGAAATGAAAGTCTCATACCTCCTGGGTTATCCTTACTCCCACCCCATCTATACCTTCAGACTTTCTTTCTCAGAGAAGTTTAATTTTTGTGTGAGTGTTTATCATTTTGGGGTCCACTGAGAAAACCCATTGCTTGGCCATGAGGCAAAGGGTGAAATATAATAACCGATGATGACAGTGCCTGAATCTTGACTAACACATATGGACTTTGGTGTAAACCTGACCAATAAAAGCTTCTCGGGCTTCTTGCAAAGGAATCCTTATACATTCAGGGACACAACATGGAGATGTCAAAATCTAGACAATTCCTTGTAGCCTGGACATTCCCAGAGTGTTGCATCCCTCGTTTATGTTTTCACATATAAAAGTGGGATCAAAATCCAGGTAGCCATGATGTTGCAGATTTCAAATGAGAAACACATATAAAGAACTCATCAGAGTGCCATAGTTTACTGTTCACAAAGAAGTAAATTTCTATGTGCCAATTTTGGATACCACAGAAAATGAATGAAAACTACAGACTGGATCCATTTTGATCTGCCTGTGCTTTGTCATGTGTTTCTGAGTCATATTTTACAGCTGCTCTTTTACCTTTGAAATTACTGTCTGATGATTTCTAAATATATACAATCATCCCCCACTTAACATCACTGATGGGTTCTTGGATACCACGAGCAAAATATTGTATAATATAAGCAGATCCTTGAATAATATCATTTCAATCAATGTCAACAATGATTCATTTTTTTCTTTTCATTTTGATAACAAAACGAAAACAAGATGATGTCATTTGAGGACCTGTTGTAATCTGCAAGTGAAATCCCACTGAAGACAGAAAATTTTCTAAGTAAAAACACAAGAATTGCACATAAATTACATGCAGTGTTAGATAATCCTCCATTCACTTTAAGATACAGTTGCGGGTATCATGTAGCTCAATAGAAAACCCCACGTGCCATGTGTGTCAACACAAATCCTGCATCTGGAAGAGGATAACCTGCCAGGAGAGTCACTGGTTGCATCTGTTGTTGATCCTATTTCTGTTTTTGCCAAGAACATTTCACGGAGGACTTGGGCGACAGCATACACAGAATTATAGATGTGATAGCTACATTCAGCCATGGTCATTATGTCGATCTTTTCTGGCATAAACTCTAGGTGAGCAGTCTACAAATTTTGCACATAGTGACCCACCAGGTGAGCAATCAAACACGTCAAGCCATTTTAATAATAACGTGTCATGGTGCCCGTTTGTTTGGGTTTATTCTGTTTGAAACTTTTTAATCTTCCTGCATCTGGGTATGTTTCCTTCCCCAGTTTGGGGAAGTTTTTGTCTATATCTTTAAATGGGGTTTCTTCACCTTTCCCTCTCTCCTCTTTCTGGAATCCCTCTGATGTGAATGTTGTTTCTTTTAATGCTGCCCCAGAAGTCACTTACATTATCTTGATTTTAAACAACTTTTCCTTTTTGTTGATCCTTTTGGATTTTTTTCTCTACCCTGGCTTCCAAATCACTGAGTCAGTCCTCCACCTCTTCAGATCTACTCTTGAGTCCCTCTATTTTATTTTTAAAGTTTAAAATTGCTCTGTGATTTCTATTTGCAGTTTTTTCATATTTTCTCTATCCTTACTGTATTTCTCATTTTGTTCATCCATTGTTTTCCTAGTATCATTAAGCATCAAGACTGTTGCTTTGAAGTCTTCTTCCCGGAGTTTAATTCCTTTGCATTAGGGTTTTCCCCAGGTTTTATCTTGCTTTATCAATTGGGTTGAATTCCTCTGCCTCCTCATCTGTTTGGGACTCTGTGTTTATTTCCACGGATTAGGCTAGACATCTTTTCTTTTCAGTTCTGCAGTTAGAATTGAAATTTACAGGGTATTGGCCTAGGATGTTGGCCTTGGGTGTGTGATTTTTGTTGTTGTATTGGTTGAAGCTTCATCACCAATCTGGATGAGTGGAGTACAAGAGCTAGTGGAGTGTGGTAACCCAAAACCCCATTCTACAGAGTGGTGATTGGTGATATGGGGGTAAGGAGGTTGTTGACAGTAGAGTTCCAAGGGTATAAGCATTCTCAAATGTAGCTGCTCGAGGCAAGGGACAAATATGTAATCACCTTCAGGTCAAGGTTGACTCCACTGGCAGTGCTCTTCCAGAAGCCCCAGACCATAATTGACCCTTTAGCTGCAAAGTGTTCCTGATCTTAGCAGGTTTTCCATACAGAGCCTTTCACCTAAGCTTCAGATATGAGCAGTGTGTGGACCTGGGTCACAGGCTGACACCACGGGATATTGCATTCTGCATAGTACACAGGCTGTCCAGAAATCTGTTCAGTCCAGATGGGGGGGAGGGCTGGTGTTTTTCAGCAGAGCTGAACATAGTCAAAAGCATCCATAGATGCTCTCAGTGTTTTTCACCAGTCCCACAGACAGCTATTTCCAGGAGGCATATGCTTCCTTAGCTACAGTGAGCTAAGTGAGCTGTGGGAAGCCGAAAGAGTCTCAGTGTGGGAAGAACGGGTGTTTTTCAGGACCACTGAAGCTAGCAGTGAGCAGCTGGGGTTCCATCTGCTCCCAGCTAGTCCTGCAGACCACGCATTATCTGGGAAACACACATTCCCTCAGTTATATGAGGCTATCGGGCTCAGGAAGCCCAAAGAACCTGTGCATGGGAGGGAGGTGTTTTGTGACCACCACAAGTGGCTGAAATTATCCCCAGTCCTCCCATCTCAGCTCCCCACCATTCCCACTGGGTTCTCTCCAGCAGATGTGTGCTTCCTTCACAAAGGCAGGTTAATAAGCCGCCAGGAGCCCAGAGACTCAGGCAATGCCCAAATAGTATTCCTGGTAGGACTGTGTCTCAGTTTCTCTGATCTTTTCTGATACCTGTCTCTCCTCCTCATGGAGATGACAGTTGTCAGGCCCTCAGTTATCTTCTAAATGTGGCTGCTCCAAAGCAGATACAGAGAAAGTTGACTCCAGGGTCCTAGTAGTTTGCCATCTTGTGTGTAATTCCCGGGCTATCTGCAAACCACTGGCAAACTGGTTCAATGTAGTTTTGTTGTCAATCAAAAAACAGAGTACTTTAACCATTTTATTGGGCAAGAATAAACACTGGATAAGAGCAATGGAAAATGATTTTTGTACTGATCTACTTTTAAACCTGCATGGAATCACTCTGTGTAACATATCAGGTAATCCAACTGGATGTCAAAATTTTTGGATAAGAAATATTTATGGATGGTTTTATAATTTCATTATCCTCACTCATAAGGGAGGAGCCTAATCACCTCCCAAAAGCCCTGTTTCCAAATACCATCATACTGGTTTTAGGTTCTCAAATACGCGTTTTAGAAGAACAAAAATATTCAGACCACAACGAAGGATACTACATATAACCTAGTGAGGGATTATCCCAAGAATTCAAGTTTCATAGAACATTTGAACATTAGCCAATGAAATTTCACATACTAGAAAATGAAATAAGTAGAACCATAATAATGATTATCTATCACAATCTCATTAGATGCAAAAAGCTATTTTTTGAGAAAATTGAGCCTGCCTTATTTTTTTTTTTATTTATACATACAAGCTGGGGTACAGGCCAGAAGCGTGGGGCGGCAAGAGGGTTCACCAGAGACAGAGCAGGTAGCAGAAAAGGCAGATCAGAAATACACTGCTGAGGGGAGCAGCAGGCGAGGCAGGAGAGGTCTGCTGCGCCATGTGGGATTCTCCCTGGCCGGGCATCGAACTTGCGTCTCCGCTGCAGACAGCTCCACAGCGCAGCGCTTAACCGCTGCGCCACTAGGGAGGCCCGAGCCTGCCTTGATGAAAACTGTCAACTTTGTAAGAACATAAAAAAATTTCCTCAACTTGAAAAACAGAATCTACAATAACCTATCTTCTACATAATACCTAATGGGAAAAGAACGAACAATTTCTCCCAACCTCAAACAAGTCAAGGGCACCCACTCTCAGCACATCTGTTTCATATTTACTTTAGGTGCTAGAAAGAGCAATAAAAGTAAATAAAAAACAGTCAGGTTGGAAAAGAAGAAAACTGTTTATTCACAGAGATCAGATTACCTAGGTTGGAACATAATGGAAACTACAAAATAATGCTAAATTAGTGAGTTTAGAAAAGTGTCTTGATAGAAGTGTAACACACAAAAATAATATGTATTTCTATAGATAGGCAAATATCCACAGTAATATGAAATAAAAAATAATATTTAGTATAGACTAAAATATGATCTATCTATAGATAAACTGATAAAGGATATGCAAGTCTAATAAACTGAAAAGCACAAAATAATGCTAAAATTAGTTAAAGAAGACAAAAATGTAGATACATGTTTTGTTCATATTTTGGTATTTTATATATTTAAGATATCAATTCTTTCCAAGTTTATTGATATACGCATTTCTAGTCATAATCACAAAAGTCATTTTTGGGGGTAGAACAAGTCATTTATTAAATTAATATAGAAGTACAAACAACTAGATTAAAAAATTATTTTAAAATAACAATAAACTTGGAAGATTAATAACAATTTCGAGTCTTATTTTAAGTCTAGTCAATCAAGATAGTGTGATAATTTCATAAAGATAGACAAACAGATTGATGTAATAGAATGGGAAATCCAGAAATAGTCCACGCAACTGACATGTGATCAAAATGCATAGTGGAGAAAAGAAAATCTTTTTAAGCATGGTCTTGAAAAATTAATATATGCATGTGTAGAAAAGTTTAACTTTGATTCATAACTTGTAGACAACTAAAAACTCAAAATGTATAATAGACCAAATAAATAAATGAGCTATAGAAGAAATTGTAACAGAAATCTTTGTGACTTTGGATTATGCAAAGCTATCTTTGATATCAAAGGACACCAAAACAAAATTCAGAATAGAGAAATAAATGTTATGTTGGACTTTATGACTAGTAGGAATTTCTGCTCTTTAAAAAACACTGTCAAGAGAATAGAAAACAAACCACATACTAAGACTGTACAATTGAAAATTAGGGATCTGCTAAAGGACTCTTCATACCTGGAACGTAAAAAGAAACATAACAAACCAAGAAATTTTAAAATATAGGAAAAATATCTGAACTGAAATTTCACCAAAGAAGGTGTATGGATTTCAACTAGCATATAAAAATGTTTAACACCTTCTCAACAATAGAAAGATCCATTCGAAGTACTGATGGAAACAACGACACACCTAGTGGAATAGATCAAGTTTTAGATGTTTGACTACATAAGGTGATTTTAAAGATAGGGAAAAATGAGAACTCTTATAAACTTGAATCAGATCAAAGGAATGAACATGAGAGGAAGGGTGGACCTTAAAGATTTCTCCCCATTTTGAAGGGAATAAGAAGAAAAGAAAAAGAAGTAGAAGGACAAAGAAAGGCTAGAGCACTCTGAATTCACTGGTCTGCTTTCTGCAGAGTCTGTGCACACCTTAGAGAACTCTTGGGGGGAACTCAACACAAACAGTCACACACAATCCATATATAATTGCATTCACAGACACATGGGGCAGAGAAAGAGCGAGTGAGCAGGAGCGCAAGTTTGAGTGCGAGCACAGAGAACTTACTCATTAGGTGACCCTTGGTTTGGTGTGAGCAGGAAGTAAAATCGCTCCATTTCTGGTTGTACATTCAAGGAGGAGCGAGGGAAGAACCCATCCAGTGCCAGGTCTCCACCCTGTGGACACTGGACTTCAGGCTGTAGAACAGTGAGTAGCATCTACATTGCACAGAACGGGTAAAGACTGCAGGAGCAGGGGCAGAGAAAGCAGAGAGGGTGCCAAGGCCAAGAGTGCCGACCTATCACTGAGTCCTGCATCCGCGTAGAGTTGAGGAGATACAGGAGCTGGAGGACACTGTAGGCTGAAACCTTAGCAGGGCTCTTTCTCCCTGTGTGGGATGCAGCACAAACCCACTATTGTTCTACCTTTATCCTGTGGAATGAGTGGGGTGTGAGCCAAACTGATGTGTCAATGAGGGCACAGCTGGGGCCCTGTAAGCAGGATGGAGGGATTTGTGTGGGATTACAGTGCTGAAACCTCCCCCTCAGGGACGATGGGATCCAAGAAACATTCAATTTCCCTTCTTTGACTATCTCATTCCAGTTATTATTAAGGAACTCTGGGGATTCCTCTGCCCTGGGGCTGGGCACCTGCCCCTTTGTATGTCAACTGTGTCGAAAAACATTTTGGAAAAATATGTTTTGGATTATATTTCTCCCCTGGCATATAAGAATCCATCATGTTCTAAAAACAAGGCTCCAGGGAACACCCGCCCTGAAGCAGGCGATTCTGCAATCTTCTGCATGTCCCTGCAATAAGCCAGCGCTGTGGGGACAGAACCCAGCTCTGAGAGTCTGACAGGGCTGGGAAGAGTCAGTGTTTGAATCAGCACTTATTCCATTACTCAGTCCTCTCAATACTTCAGCATCAGGCACTGCGTCCTCCATGGCACGCAGGAGACGTTCATTACCGTGCCCAGCATGACTCATGGGCTAACGACGCCCACCTAGAAGAAAATGCTGTCATGGGCAGGCTGAAGTCCAGGGAAGGATAGAAGATACTTGTTTCCATACAAATTGCCACATTCGAACTGGTCCAGCCACTATGGAAAGCTGTATGGCGATTCCTCAAATTGCTAAACATGGAGCTCCCATATGACCCAGCAATACCACTTTTGGGAATTTACCCAAAGGACACAAAAGCACTAATCCGAAAGGATACATGCACCCGTATGTTCATTGCGGCACTGTTCACAATAGCAAAGGTATGGAAGCAACCCAGATGTCCAAAAATAGATGATTGGATCCAGAAGATGTGGTACATATACACAATGGAGTACTATTCAGCATGGAAAG
>PVIJ01016420.1:0-32787 GCA_004024925.1 Scalopus aquaticus
AAAAAAAAAAAAAAAAAAAAAAGAAGAGTCCACTCCAGTCCCTCAGGCTTCAGTTTGGGGCCCAACCACATTCAGGCCCTGACTCCCCAGGACTCGCCTCCGTTCCTCCTTTTCACCTTCTCTTCACTTCAGGCCACCCCTCCCCAGAATTGTCAGTGCCCTAGAGACTCTCATCCTCTTCTCTTGTCCAGCTCCGCCATCCCACTCCCTCTGCTCTAGAACCTTTCCCTCATCCCATCAGTTTTCCTACCATACCTACCTGTTCGATGTCCCATCAGCCTCTGCTCTCTAAGGCAACTCCCAGTTATCTGAGGTACATGGGATTTGGTGTAGAAAGATCTGCATTCAAGTTTTTGTGTTTTTTAAAAAGATTTATTTATTTATACGTACAAGAACTGGGGTGTGGGGCAGAGGTGTGGGGTGGTGAAAGGATTTACCAGACAGAGCAGGGAGCAGAACAGGCAGATTTACTAAAGTACACTGCTGAGGGGAGCAGCGGGAGAGACAGGACAGGTCTGCTGCACCATAAGGGAAGTCCCTGGCCAGGGATCAAATTTGTGCTGCCTGCAGTGGCTGCAGATAGCTTCAAAATGCAGAGACTTAACCCGTTGCGCCACCAGGGAGGCCCTGATTAGCCATGAAGTCCTCTGCCTCTCTGAACCTCAATCAATGTCCTCCTCTATGACATGAACATGTTTAAATTGCTGCCAGCTGGAAAGAAGGGCGATTCTGCAGCTCCCCAAAGAGAGAGCTGAGAGCTGTAATGAGAATCAAAATCATTTTTATATGGGAAATCATTTTATAAACTACAAAGCACTTTCAGAGCAATAATATTGGACTCACAGCTGACAAGTCATTTGATGCGTTTCAACTAGCAGGGTCCTTCTGGAGAAGTAACACAAAGAAACAGCTTTAGTGTTTGTATTTCTGGCAATGGTGGGGTTGGGGAGGGGAGTGTGCCATGTAACCCCAGAGTGCTGCCACATATTCCCACAAACTCCCTAAATTATATCCTAAGGCATGTCCTTATAGGCAGGGTCTTGAAACTAGGGAGTTTGAAAACTACAGATTCTGACCCCCCCGAACCCAGCACAGGAAGCTGTCTGAGTAGGAGGTGGGGCTGATGCAGACTTGCTTCTGCTTTAGATGTGATTCACCTAGTTGGTCTCAACCACTGTGGAGCCCGGAGGGCAACGACAGGATGAAACCTCTGTCCCTGAGGAGGAAAGGCAGGAGAGGGCTGCACTGCAGGGCAGACGCAGGGGCTCACAGGAGGGCACATGCACACCATTATTGGCTTGGCAGCCTGGAGCGTGATCTGCTAGGAATCACGTAGGGTTAGGACCAGAGGGCCTGAATTCCAGATCCTGATCTGCTACCCCCAAACTGTGTGCCCATGTGTAGGCCACTGGTCACCTCTGGGCCTACACTTCCTGTCTGTAAAAGGCCTGCAATAATCCCCAACTCAGTAGAGTGCAGTGCCTGCCCACCTCACTACCCCCAGAGCCCCCAGGCTGCCAACCAGCACAGCCCCGGCCTAGGCCTCCGATATGTCTTTCTCCTCATGGGGCTGACTCCTGCAAGAGAGAAAGCATGCCTTTTCATCCTTTTCATCTTACCCTCTCAATGCGGGGTTCCTGGTGTTCATTCACCACACATACTGGCCTAACAGAGAGGGCAGGCCACTGTCATTCTTGTTTCAGAACTCACACTGTGGCAGGGCCAGAGGCCAGGCAAGTCCCTTCCTCTCTGTGAGGCTGTGTTTTCACATATTTTTTTTGCCTTGCCCCTCTGGGGTCAGAGAGGACCTCAGCTCCAGCCAGCGGTTGTCCCAATGTCTCATCATGCCCTAGTTCCTTCACTGGAGGCAGACAGTCTGATTCAATCCCAACTCTGGTACTTACTAGCTACAACCTTGGATAAGTCACTGAAACACTCTGTGCCTCAGTTTCCTCACCTGCAAATGGGAATAATAGTTAAACCTACAACTAAGTAGATGTATATTTGGCTTGAACAGAAAATGGCACATTTGTTCATAAAGTGGTTGTACCAGTTTATAATCCCAATAACTATGCATAAACCATATTCTCTAATTTTGTACTGTCAAACTTGAAAATTTTTGCCAGTCAAATAAATGCTTCCTTATGGTGCTTATTTGCATATCTCTGAATGCTAATGAAGTTGAGTGTGTCTTCATATCTTATTAGCCACACAAATTTTTCTCTCAGTGAAATGCCTCCTCATGGCCTCCCTGGTGGCACAAGGAGTTAAGTCTCAGCGCTATGAAACTATCTACAGACAATGCAGCACAAGTTCAATTCCCAGCCAGGGAGCTTCCCACATAGCGCAGCAGACCACTACTCCCCTCAGAAGTGTACTTCAGTTGATCTGCCTGTTCTGCTCCCCACTCTGTCTCTGGTGAATCCTCACACCACCCCACACACACCTCTGGCCTACACCCCAGCTCTCAAATGCATAAATAAATAAATCTTTTTAAAAAATGCCTCATCATATCTTTTGCTCATTTTTTCTATTGTATTGTTTATCTTTTTGGTAACTGATTTGTAGGAGTTCTAGCTATACTTTTTCTGTATGTGCTTATTGCTAATTCTTTGTTGGTCACATAAAATAATTATCTTTCGATGGGGTGGTGGAGGGAACAGAAAAAATAAATAATTCTTTTCTCCCAGTTTGTATCCTCGTCCTTTCATTTTATTCAAAGAATCTTTCTGTGAGCAGTTCTTAATTTTAATGAAATAGGATATTAGAAAGATATTCACTAATAATTTTTCTAAGGGTTTTAATGTTTAAGTTCTTGCCCTACCTAAAGTTGATTTTTTTTGTCTCTTGTGAGGTAGAGAATTTCTTCTTTTCCACATGGATAACCAAATTTCTAATTCCACGTGAACAACCCTACAGCCAGTCTTTCTCCCCCACCCTCCAGAATCAATTTTAACTGATTTGAGGGGGCAGGGTGTGAAGACCCAGCTGAAGTCTGATTGACAGAATTCCTCTGTGTCTGACCAAGGACTTCCTGAGGGGGTCAATCCAAGAAGGCTAGAGATGAAAGAAGCCACATTTCAACTTGGCCCAAGCAGCCTCTGTCTATATCTGAGCTCAGCATTAACTATTTCAATAACAGATGTAACATACATACATGGCAAATACTAATAATCCAAATAGTACTGAAAATAGCAACTGAAAAGTTCAATTCTCTTACTTCCAGAATACTGCCCAGAGGTGACCACTTTAATAATGAATGCTTTTTAGCTCTTGTGAATTCTCTCCCTGACTGCAAATAATATGCTTAATATCTCTATTTCTTGATTTATTAACCCTAGAGTAATTCTACCTATCCTTTGTTGGAAAAGCGAATTTCCCTACATCTATCCCATAGTTGGTTTTTTTTTTTTAAGACTGATTTATTTATGCATACAAGAACTGGGTTGTAGGCCAGAGGTGTGGGGTGGTGAAAGGATTCACCAGAGACAGAATGGGGAGCGGAACAGGCAGATCTACTGAAGTACACTGCTGAGGGGAGCAGTGGGTGAGAGAGGAGAGGTCTGCTGCGCCATATGGGAAGCTCCCTGATTAGGGATCGAACTGCTGCTCCTGTGGCTGCTGATAGCTTCATAGTGCTGAGACTTAACCCCTTGCATAACCAGGGAGAACCTGCCCCATATTTGGGTTTTAAAATTAATGCTAGGGCCTCCCTGGTGGTGTAAGGGGTTAAATCTCAGCACTATCAAGCTATCTGCAGCAGGAGTTCAATCCTGGCCTGAGAGCTTCCCACATGGCACAGCAGACCTCTCTCCTGTCTAGCCCTCTGCTCCCCTCAGCAGTGTATTTCAGTCAATCTGCCTGTTCTGCTCTCCACTCTGTCTCTGATGAATGCTCTCACACACACACAAACCCATTCCTCCACACCTCTGGCTTATACCCCAGCTCTTGTATACATAATAAATAAAATAAATCTTTTTTAAAAATAAAATTAATGCTAAATGTTGTGCCAACTCCTGCAGCTGCGGCCACAGCTGTATTTCAGGAAACCCAGCCCTGTGAGGTTACAGTCACTTCCCATCACCCAGTTTCCTGATTCCAGGCATCAGCACTGAGCTGTACAGAAGGAAAACAGCCTTTTGGTGTCTGCGGTTCTTTCCAACAATGGTGCGCATGAAATATCTGGGCACATTTCCTGAGTGGGAGTGCAGAGCTCTGGGAAAAGTTGGGGTGAAGAATGTTGTGAGTGGATTCGAGCTGGTTCCTGCCACCCACAGCATCCCTATGATCTTGGGCTAGTCCTTTCCTTCGTCTCTCCATCTGCAAAAGGCAGGTTACTGAGGTCCCGCTGCAGACTTTCTGTGCTAAGAATCAGAGTGGTGGCTGGAGGGAGATTTTCCAATAGAGAAAGGACAGAAAAGTCTTCCTGAAAGACAGCAGGAAAACACAGGCTCCTGAGAGCCTTCCAGGGCCAGGGGCTGTCCAGACAGTTGACATGCATGACGCTATTTAATCCTCACAACTTTCGGCTGGGCATCATCTCCTTGGCAAGCACATGGGGAAACTGAGGATTGGAGGAGGTAGGCCACGTGCCAGAAGTCATAGGACACAAAGGTTTGTGCCACCAAGCCAATCTATCTCCTAGTCCTGTTGAAGAAGTTGGGTAATTGAACATGTGGAAAACTCTGGAGTCCTCTGGGCCAACAGAAACTGGGCAAGTTAGCCTTTCTTGAGCTCTGGGAGACCCTGTGTCCTAGGGGCTGATCCTGGTCCCAGGGGATGATTCTGAGACCAGTTCCTTTCAGGGAGCCTTTCATAATGGGAGAGGATTTGGGGGCTGTTTGGCCTGGGGAGACCTTTGCTGACCTAGAACAGGGACGCCAGATAGTTCAGAATGGTTTGGGGGCTGTCCCCCTCCACAAACCTCCCCAGAGCAGAGCTGTTCACATATTCCCCATTCCACAGACAGGCACACTCTTGGCCATACCACATCCTGGGGACTCTGGAGATCCATAGGCCTCAGCCTCAGCCTCAGCCCGGCCTGGGACTGGCCACAGAAGGGGAAGGCCTGTCTTCCTTCAGACCCAAGGCCACAGGCCAGGAAGGAAATGATGATGGGAGGGGCCCAGAAGTGCTGATTCGGCTGGCAAGCTGCCTAGGAGGGAGGAAACACAGAAAGAGCCAACCCAACGCTGTGGGCAAAGCCAGCAGAGTCACCGGACATCTCTGTGGGTTCAGGGCTATACAGGCCTCACCTTGGCCACCCAGCCCAACTTGTGGTCAGAGGCTAGAGAGGCGGCTTCTGATTGGGTCACACTGTAAGTAAGGGACTGAACAGGAACTTGGCCCTAGCTGCCACACTATGGGGTTTTATTCCTCAGCAGCAGCCAAGGGGGTAGCTGGAAGGAGAAAAACTGACCATTTCTTAAAACAAGCTCCTTCCCTGAAAGTTCAGCCTGGGACTCTGTGCTTCTGACCCCAACATCAGCATGAGGAATAAAACAAAAAGACACAAATGAAACAAAATAAAGCCTCTTTGCTTTTGCATGAGGGCTGAGCCCCTCCAAACTGGGGCGAGTCTGACGAAAGCCCAGAGCCCAGGTCTGACGGCTGCTGAGCTCCCTGACACTGTTGTCTGTCAGGGACAGCTGTCTCACATGGCCACTGGTGACTTGTTTATTCACTCTACACGCTCTCTTGCTTGTGGCAACTGGACTATAAATTCTCTCTCGAGGTCAGAGCTTCTCAACCTCATCACCACTGATTTTTTTGGCCTAGATTTTGTGGGGCCTATCTCATACATTGTAGGACCTTTAGCAGTGTTTAGCAGGATATTTGGCTCTTAACCACCTGGATGCCAGTAGCACCCCACCCAGAACGACAAAGAGAAACATCTCCAGATATTGCTAAATGTCTCCTGGAGGGCAAGATGGTCCCCAGTTTAGAACCACTGCTCTAGATTCATCCTTCTCACCTTTGGCAATAAGACTTTGATCTTGAACTGCCATAATGGTCACCAGGAAAAAAGACCAAGCAGCTGCAAGACCACCCCGGTCAATGACCTGGTCATTGAGAAGCTCAAAAGTTAGAGAAATGCAACTTCCAAGAAGTATCTTTAAAGGGAAGGTGTTTACCTTTATGATTCTTTCCCCCTTGCCACTGGTTAGATTACAGGTGTGGTGACTGGAGCTGGAGTCATTTGGGGGTCCTGAACTGGGGTTGGCATCTAATTTAAGTGCTAAGATGGCAGAATAAGAGAGAAGGAGACTGGGCCCTGGTTGACCATGGAGCTGCCCTAGAGGAGGTGGATACTACTGCTGGGCTTAACTCACCTGAGAAACACGTGTATTCTAACTCCCCCAGACCTCAGGTTTAGAACTGATGAACTTCCTCACACAGTTGGTCACAGTCAATTCTAGTCCTAAGTAACACAGAATATGTACTTCTGCCTGTTTGTGATTTCAATCACCCACTGTGTCTAGAGGCCTGTAACCTTCAGACTTGCCCCAGCCCAGTCCTGGTAGTTCACTGGACCCCACCGTATTTCCCATCCTGCTCCCAACCTCCCCCTTCACCAGAGTTTCCCATCTCAGAAAAAGGCACCCCCAAACCCACAGAATCCTGTGAGTCATCTCTGATTTCTCTCCCTCCTTCTCCATCTCTCCCACATTTACAAGATACACAGATCTCCCGTTCTGCCTCTTAAACAGAATATACCCTCCACTCACCTCCGGGGTCACTGTGCCCGCTCAGGCCCTCACCACTCCACACCCAGTCCATTGCAACCACCTCCTAACTGGTCTCCCTTCCTCCAGTCTTCACCGCACAGCTTGTACCAGCCCTCTTTGAAATCCTCCTTGATCTCTAGCATGAAGTCTAAGCTTTCCAGGTGAACATCAGACTGCCTGCCTTCTGTCACCTCATCTCCCAGTCCCCCACCACTCCCCTCAGCACCTACCCCTACAGGATACTATACAAAGAATTTGTCACAGCTCCAGTAACACACTGTGATTCTCTGTGGCTTTGCATAAGCTGTCCTGTTATAAATGTCCTCCACCCTCATCTGTTGGTAAATTCTTACTCCTTCAAAATCCACGAAAAGGTCACCTCTTCCAAGAGGCCTTGCCTGATTTCCCCAGCAAAAGCAACCTATTGATCTCTGTGCTACTGCAAAGCCTCCCTGTCTAATACAGCACTTAACACATTGCTTTCACTAAATCAGGGTATCTGTCTCCCGGACTAACAGTTAGCAACTTGGAAAGGGATTCCATCTTACCGTATTTGGAATCCACCACACCAAATGTAATGTTGGCACAGACTAGGTACCCAATACACATGTGCCAGATCCTGAGCTAGATGCTTTATCTAAATTATCCCATTTATCTCAAAATCACTATGTCAGGAGAGAGGAGACCGAGGTTCCCAGAGACTGGGGAGCCGCTGCAGGTCACACAGCTTGTGGACAGCAGTGTCAGAGACTGATTCTCTATCTGCCACAATTGGTTCTCCTTTGGGATCCAGCCTCACCCAAGGGTCAACCCCAGTTGAGCCCCCAATCCCCAGACGTGGGTATGGAAAAAAAAACCTTAGTCCTTTTATTCAGTTAACAAGTTGGGATTTCTTTAAAAGGAACTTTTATAGGAAACCAAGGAATTCCCCCCCACAAAAAACTATATATGTATTTATAATTATTTGTTCTGTGAAACAGATAGGCAAGTTCACATCATTCCACCCCAGTCACTGCCTCCTAAAACTAGCAGGAGGGACTAGATGGTCTCAAAGATCCTTTTCGGTCCTAATATCCTGTGATCCCATGATTAGTTTCTCAGGCAGATTTGCTGAATTTTGTTGGGGAGGGCAGTACACTAGGGACACAGATATGGGAGGCAGATAGGGTCATTCAGCAAGTTGGCCAGTCCCCTATCTTCTTCCCTTTTATGACTTGACCTTAGATGTCCAGAGGGAGAGAGATTTGTCCAGGAGCCTCCTTCAGCCTCCATTCCTGGAACCCCCAGACCAACTGAGGATGGGGTTGGGGTAGATAGTAAGCAGCTTGGAGTCCACACTGCATACCTCCTGCTGGGTCTACAAGGATTCTGGCCCTTCTCTGCCTCAGTTTACCCACCTTCCCTCCTGCGGGACACAAGCTTTGGCCTCCCCACTCCTGCCAGTGGGACCCTCTGGAAAGCCCCACTCAGCGCTGACACAGGAAGGGGAGAGGCGAGCTTGTGGGCGAGTTCCTGTGGAGGCTCAACTCTCTGCTGTAGCTGTTGGAGCCAGTCATTTCCCTTCCCCGCCCACCCAGCTGGGAGGCTGAGAAATTTCATCACAGCTGAGCTGTTGTCCTTATAAGGAAAGGGCCTTCAGAGCATCTCCCCTGAGCTATGACTGGCTGGTGGAGAGTCCAGGCATCAGGAAAGGTGGAGGAGCCTGAAGTCAGCCAAAAGGCCCCTTGCTCAGCCTTCATCTGTAGTCAGTCAGACTCTCAAGAGAAATAGCAGGAAGTTGATTGTGGCCCCAGGCCCCAGATCAAATCCCAGGCCTGACACTAACTATGGTCTCCTAGGCAAGTTGTTTGAGCTGCAGTTTCCCAACCTGTATGTAAGTGGAGTGAACATAAATACATCTTCCTCATGAGGCCACTGTGGTGACAGTGAGAGATGAGTATAGGCCTGGGGTTTATTAAGGATTTTCTGTGAGACAGGCTATAGACAAAGTGTTCCGCAGCAACTCCGTGAAGAGAGAATTAACCCATTTTAAATACAGGAAAAGCTGAGGCAGTTTACCTAAGGTCACTCAATCATGTCTGGGGTTTGAATCTAAATATGTCTACCTCCAAATTTAAAGTCAAACGTTTTCAATTTACACCCTGCTACTTCCTCCAACTCCTGATCATTTAATAAAATTACTACAATGGGGAGAAACTTCCACCATTCCCTCTTTGTCCTCTATTCTCCCCCAGAGCCTCCTATAACATCATGAAACCTCCATTTGAGTGAGTTTAACTGAAACATTTCCTACATTATGATATGGTTATGGGAACAGCATTTGGGGAGTCCAGAAGACAGGACTTATAGGGGGGTGCAAAACAAGGTGGCTCCAGAAAAACATTGGTACTTGGGGGAGGGGACACAAGGGCTGGGGTGGAGTAGGATCCCCTCCCCCACCAGGCCCTCCAGTTCCATCCTGGGTCTGGCTGGTCTGGACTGATTGCAGGCAGTCACCTGTGGCCAGCAATACCTCACACTGCAACTACCCACAGGACTTCAGGTCACTGAGCTATCAGAGATGTGTAGTCAAAAGGAAGACTCCCCTTTTCTGCACAGGCCTCCAACCCCCAGGACTAGGAGAGTTCTACCACATCCTTCTTTAGCACTAAAGTGGTCACCAACACCTCCCAACAACTGCTCCCTTCAAAGTGGACTTTCAGAGGAGACCTCGTTCCTAGGCCAGGATGGGGGACATTCAATCATGCTTACCTTGGACCCACATCACAGATGAGGGGCCTGTGAAGTAGTGTACCCAGGGTCTTCCAAATTCTGCAGGCCACTCATTCAATATGGCTTGTCACATGTCAGGCAGGGGAATTCACGAGGGTCACGAGGGCCACAAGGGTCATAGCTAGTCTGTAGGCCCCAGGTCAGGTGCTTCCTGTTATGTTGGCAACTGGGCCTGTCCAGCAGCACTCAAGGGAGGAAGGGAGCCAGCCTTTGGGGAGCACAGCAGTGCTTTCCCACATCGGGGAGTTGGGGGTGTTGCTAAGCCTCTTTCGTGGGTGAAGAAAGAGGGCCCTGAGGCTGAGACTCACTGAGGTCCCTGGGCGGGGCTTGAACCTTGGCAGCCTGACTTGGAGTTTTGCCCACTGGCCCAGAAACTTCCAAAGAGCTCTTAGTGAAGATCCTGCTGAGATGTATCAAGGTGCCCCAGGCATGAGACAGAACTTGGGCTTACACTTAACCAGAACCAGGCACTGAGGTTTAACAACTGGAAGTATTTTGAACCATCAAATAAAAGACCTATTCAAGCAAAATTAAATCTAGGGAGAAATTTTGATAGGTACATGGCCTTAAAATGTCTCCCAGATTGTTTCAAAAGAAAAATTGTAACTATTCAGTAGAAAAATCAGACATCTTGACCACATGATCAAAATCAACATTATCAGGGAGGGAAGGTTGGAGGTAACGTGTCTCCAGACGTGATGCCCAAGAAGGACCCAGCATTACCTGTAGTTTTCTGGCTGAGAATCCATAACCTCAGTCTGATGATGAGGGAACCTCAGACAAACCCCAAATATGGAATGTTTTATTAAAGGAGGGGGAGGGGAACATTTTCTTCAAAAAATGCCAACATGAAATAGAGAAAGCACTCAAAAGATAAACCAATGTGTCAGTCTGGCTGGAGAGGATATGGGTGTTCCTTGTACTATACTTATTCTTGAAATTTTCTCTAAGTTTGAAATTATTATATGTACTTATTCCTGCAACTTTTCTCTAAGTTTGAAATTATTTCCAACTGAAGTTTTTTTTTTAATTAAAAAGCACAATTCCTTAAGACACTTAGCCCCCAGTCTATAGAAACATGGGATGGTGGGAGGGGGGCAAGAGATTGACAAGCTGGGCTGAGTTTAGCGAAGATGGAGGTGTGGGGTTGGAGGGAATGAATGCCCCTGTCCAAACTGGCCATTTCATAAAATTATGACAACAGGGAGACATTTCCACGACTCCCTCTTGGCCTTCCATCTTCCCCCACAGAGCCTCCTTATAATATCATGAAACCTCCATTTAAGTGAGTTTATGTGGAAAGGGGGTTCTAGAACCTAGTTTGGAGGACCAGGAATGCCAATGATTAACCACCACCTACCCTTGGCTTCCGTGAAGCCAGCCTGAAGCTGATCCCACACCAACAAACAGGTTTGTGCCAGAAAAGTTCCATCAAAGTGATTTATTGCGAAAACTCAAGAAAGATGCTTCCCAAGCAGAAGACATGGAGTGTCACCCTCTTCAAGGAGGCAGGCAAGGCAGCCCTTGCATGTTCCTGCTCCCCCTCCCCTGGAAGCTGGCTTTCCCCTTGGGAAACCAATGGCATTAAGTGACTGGCATGGTCCCATAGCTTCTTGCCCAGCCTGGTCATCAGAAGTGGAAACTGAGGCTGTAGTCTCCAGGAGCAAATGACTTGGTCAGCAACCAGCCAGCCCAGGTTGTTAGTGGGGAAAAGGGTACCCCAAGGGAGACAGAAAGGAGATTTGTGCTCTCACACTGGAGACAGATAAGGAGAGGCAGACTGTGGCACGAAGCAGTTTGTCCAAGGAATGTGGTTTGAGGAGGCCAATGGGGGTTCACAAGCCACAGCAGTACTGCTCACCCCTGCCCAGAACAGGCCACAGAGTAAACATCTGTCCCTCCTGAGAGCTGGCCACTACCCTCAAGAACAAAATGAATGTGAAAGTACAGTAAGGAGGCCTGGACAGGTGCTGGCAGTGGGCAGGACTCGTGGCTGGGGATGGGGTGGTGAGCAGAAAGACCAAAATGTGCAGCTGTGACCCTGCTTCCCTTCTCTTTCAGTAAACAAAAGTGCACATGCAGAAACGCCCTGGGCAGGCCATTAGAAGCTCCCACTCCCTCAGGCTCCAGAGAATGGCCAGGACCTTCAGAGCCTCTGCACCTACAGGCCCCGCCCTCAGTCCCGCAGCAGGAGACAATGGGTGGGGGGGAGGGTGAGTGCAGGCCTATGGTGCAGGCATGGACCAGGAAAGGCACAGAACATGCTCCTTCCACTGGGAAGTTCAGGAGGAGCAGACATCTGGGGCTGGAGCCAAAGGGTGGGGGAAAAAAAGGGAGAGGGAAGTGGTTTCAGGCCCCAACAGCGCCATCAGCATTTGAAGTGACTGGGATCTTGAACTTACTGAGTTGAGGTGGAACCACCCATGTGGGGAGGTGCAGAAGTTGGCGGGGCCTCTCTCCTGAAGGTTGGTTTATAATGAATCACACATAGGATTTTCTGATGTTGACACCGTCAGGGTATTCTGCGGTTTTCTACAGATGTGCAAGGCTGAACACAAGCTGGTTCAGGGACAGGAACTAGACTAGCAGATTCTTCAAGTCCCCCCTCCTCCTGGGAGTCCTCCAATCACATCTCACAAGAGGGGTGGGGCTGCAGGATACGTTGTTTACATAATGGGAAACAGGCTCAGAGAGGGAACACACAGCAAATGGTTTCCTCACACAGATGCCTCCCACTTGCCTTAAGAGGCCCTAGCTGGGTTCCAGGTCTCACTCAAGTGAACTTATTGTGTGGCCCCAAGGCCCTAGAGCTACTCAGAATAGGTAGGTGGGAGGGTAGCTGACCTTGAGGTTCTTTGCCTGGGAATACACAAATGTGGAGGCTGCAGGTGGGCTCAGCTGTGCTCTATTCAGAAGTCAGGAATGTAAACTACTGGGGGGGTGAGTTACAGAGATGACACCCCCTCCAGAAATCCCAAGCACTATGCCAAAGCCCTGGGGCAGTTTGGAACAACCACAAAAGCACATAGGTTGGAGTGGGAGCTCTCTGCCAGAGCTCAGAGCCCAGAGGCGGGGCCAGATTACCAGACCGTGGCTCTGGGAGGCACCTGGCAGAGTGGCAGGATGGCTACCAGGAAGGATACCAGGTCCTGGCCGGCCCACATGTGCTTGAGGACCATTCTACAGCCTGAGCAAAAGCACATTTGTCAGCAGGGCTGGGCATTGCAGGACTGGGCGGGCCAGGAGGGCCCGTGCTCTGGCCCTGCAGGCCCTAGGGTGCGCTTCTCCGGTACAGAGTCACCAGCTCCTTCCTCTTCTCCCGAAGTCCAGGTGCTTCCTGGCTCAGCTCTCCCAGATCTCTGATTTCCTGCAGGGCCTGGGTGGCCTGCCTTAGCTGCTCCACAGCCTGACTGAGCAATGTCTCGGCACTCACAGGAGCTGGCTCACTGCCTAGCACCTTGTTCAAAAGTTTCTCTGTCTGCTCTGAGGCAACCTTCACCTCCAGGTGGGCCCGATACAGCCGTTCCCCAGGCTGCTGTGGACGCCGGGGGCCTTCCCCAAGCAAGTCTCCCAGGGACGAGCAGCGGGGATGGAACTGAGGTGGCAGGTCCCAGAAGGGCAGTGCTGGGGACGTTTTTGCTTCCTCTGGGGGCGTTCCTGGGGTGCCCGTAGCCTGGGATGGCTTGGCGGGCTCAGGACCATCATCCACACCATTCACTGAGACCTGCGCTGGGCTCAGGGCAGAGGTCTCAGAGTTCCCGGAACTCGGGGCTGGTCCAGAAGCCTCCATCCCACTCACAGAGGTTCTCAGTTTCTCCGATAAGATCTTGGGTGGGGGCGTGGGGGGCTTCCCAGTCTCCTTGGGCGCAGCTTCCGAAGTCTCAGAACAGGGCCCCTGGGATGGGGCTGCACTCTCATGGTCAAAAGGCTCCTCAGGGCTGGGGTTCTCCCAGCTCACCTTCAGTTTGTCAGGTAGGACCCCATTGAGGGGCTGTTCAGGGCTACTGTCCTCCCTTACTGGAGTCTCTGAGTCTTCCCGGCTCTCAGAGTGGGCCTCAGAGCTGGCTGGAACAGGGGCTGGGGCTCTCTCCCCCTCAGGGGTCTCCGCTCTGTCACCAAGGCTGGTTGTCTCAGGCACTGGGGAAGGCTTGGTAGGAGGCATGGGGGGCTGGGGTATCTCCCGGGGCTGGGTGGCCCTGACATCATTGCTGGGGACAAACACTGGTGGCCCACTGTCTGGAACATCGAGGTCCAGGCGCGAAAGTCCATCAGAAGCAGCGCTGGCTACCTGGTGGGGCGGCACATGGGCACATCTTGGATGACTGACTATTGGGTGAGGTGTGCCCACCTACAAGGGAATTTACGCCCTCCCATCCAGGCTGCCCAGGCCCTCACTCTCCATGCCCTCTGCCCTAGCTTCCAAGGCCACTTGATTAGAAGATGAAGTGGTTCTCTGATGAATCCTCTCCTCTCCATCACACCCTCAGAATTCCCTGTTTTAGAGTCACGGCCCAGGAAGTCAGAGCCAGGGTGTCCTCTCAGCACCCAGCCTGGCTTCTTCTAGCCTGTGAAAGAGGCCACTCTTTTTAGTGGCAACGAGGCCTGGGCAACGAGGGACATGCTTCCAGCCTTGTTTCTCATCCCCATCTGGCTGTACGGCCTCAAGATGATCCCTCTCCACAAACACCCACTCAGAGGCCCCACAGACAATAGGTGACAAGACCAGGACTCAAATATAAGTGTCCCGAGCTCACTCACTTCTGTTTCCCCTCCCTGTCTAGTCTGAAGCCCCACCCAGCCTTCTGGCCCAGATCTCTCCAGGCCTTGCCTGTCCAGATGCTCAGCAGCCAGAGCCCACTTTCTTCATGCTGTCAGATGTAGCCCCAGACACAGGCAGCCCCAGACCACAGCTGACCGCCAGAGAACAGCTGCACTGAGCAGAGAGCTGGCCCCTACCAGGCTCCAGAGGACCGGAGGGACACCCAGCAGCCCTGCAGACATGGGTACCCTCTGTGGAGCCTCAGAAGTCTTGGACGAGGACTGAGCAGGAGGCCTCTCCCAAGGTCTCGCAGATGATGGGGGTCTACCTAGTCCCTCATTCCCTTTTACGTGCAGATAGGTGATCTGGTCACCACAAAGGCTCAGCCATGGGATCTGAGTCCCAAGTCCCTCCCTGACTTCTCCGAAGCACCCTCCTTCCAAGGCCATCCTCCCCACACTTCCTAGTCTGCCCCACCTTTCCTCCTTGGCTACTTCAGTCGCTCCCTCTGCAGACTTTCTGCTCAGCTGACAGACATGAACAGGCTGCCTCATCTCAAAGATAAGCCCTCCAAAGACCTTGGCCTCTTCACTTCTCTCTCCCCTTCCATGGTCCTCACTCCCTCGCCCCGCTATTTCTGTACTCCACAGCAGTCCCAACATCACTCCTTCCCTGAGAAAAAGTGCTGAAAACATCACTACCTGCTTGTTCCTCAGTCCTGTCCCTCTTGTGTCTTGGGGCCACCAACCTGACTGATGACTCCCAGGTTCTGTGCCCTTCTCTCTCCAGAGCTGCCACTCATCTTCTGGCCTCTGCTTCCTTGGCTCCCTACTGCCCTCCAAACCCCCAAATATAGCATTTGCTGAGGTTCTTTCCTGGCCTCCAAAATTATCCCCCTCACCCTCCACCCCCATCAGCAACACTGGTCTGAAAAATGCTGCTCCCTTATCCCTCCCCTTGCCCATACCTTCTCCCACATTCCCTGTACCCTGGGCCTCCACTTGCCCAGTCTTCAGGCTTGGGAGCTCACTGACCAGCCCCACTCTGTCCTGCCCTCCCTCTCCGGCTGCATATTCAACCGCAAGTCAGATAACACTAGTCTCCCATTGTCTTTCCACCGGCCCCTCCCTCTTCACCCCCTCCTGGAGCCTGGAGGGCCTAACCCCCTCCTGTTCCTGGCCCCCTGCCTTCCCCTGCCTCAACCCAATCCACCCCACCCAGGGCCTCAAACTGACTTTTGGAATGCACCCTCCTGCGTTCAAGACCTCTACAGTTTCCTCCCCTATCACCCCGCTTTCCGAGACCCATCATCTAGTTGAAGGGACTCAGCTTGCTTTAAGCACCACTGCCTTGTGCCTCAGCTCACGCCATTTCCTTGGCCGGGCAACTCCCTCACACCGAGTCTGCCTCTTAAAACCCTTCCTGTTCTTCCAGGGTCAGCTGATGTGCCAGTGGGTCCTGTGGTTGCCTGTCTACCCCCAAGCCCGCCTCTGTACCCAGCTCTGGTTGAGGCATCTGTGGACAGGTCTTCTCTCCAGCTGGAAGCTGAGCTCTAGGGGTAGGCACTAGCCTCGGGGTCTGTTACCCGCAGACACCAACTCTGGCTTAGGCCAGTGTGTGGACTTAACCAGTGAAGCAGGCCCATCTACACTGAGCATATATAATGTACGTGTTTCCAACAGAGACACCCCATACCACTCAGGAAGCCCCAACTTCTGAAGGCCTCAGGAAAAAGGTGGCCCCAAGCCTGATTGCCACCCTACGGAGCTGGGATCCCAGGCTGAACTGACTCCCACCTGTCTTAGGAAGGGGCAAGGCTTTACCTCCTTCAGATGGACTCTCGTAGGTGGGCGACGTCGTTGGCCCCCGCGTACCCGGTCCCTTGTCACGTGCTCCAGGGCACAGGTCTTGTCCACCTTTACCTGGGAAGGAGAGGGAACCACATCAGTTTCCAACCAGGCCTTAGGGAAAGGAAAAAGTTCCCAGGAACTAACCTGATTCACAGGCAGGGTCTGCACCCATATCCTTGATTGCCAGGGTCAGTGCCCACCACTGCCCTGTCTTTGACGATCTGTGTCCAGACGTCTGCTTTTCTCCCTGCCTCTACACCACTTATGCCATTCTCCTGGAGGCTGAGAAGTTCCCTCTCCCTCCAGGTTCCCTCTTGGCTTCAGTCTTCTTGCCCAAAAATAGGCTGTCACACCTTGCCCCTTCTGAGCTTGGCTAGGAGAGGAGGAAGAGGCCTGCCCTGACCTCACTCTCCCAGGACCTAGGGTAGCCCAGGAAAGAGCAGAGCCTCTGTTCCTTGGACTGGGCAATCTGGAGGCAGCACCTCCTGTCTGAGGGTAAGGAAAGGGGGTGAGGCACATCTGGGAAGACACAGAGTTAGATTCACATGGGAAAACCACTCTCTTGAGTCTTGGACGGGGAGTGGGGCAAAGACTCTCCAGGTCAGGCTCAGGGCTCAGGCCCACTTAGAGGTCCAACTCTCTGTTGGAATTGCTGACCCTGCTTGGCCAAGACTGGATCTGAGGCCCCAAATGCTCCTGTGGCCTCCTGTACTCATACATGGCTCATCAGCATGGCTCTCTCAGCTGGCTCAGGGCATAGACTATGTACATAAGACACAACAAAGGAGCCATGGCAGTGAGTCAGGAGAACTGGGTGTTACAAGGAGACTAGCTTGAGAAAATTTGCTCCCCTCGGGTGTTGGTCTTCTGCAATCCAAGGTCCATTATAGCCCAAAGAGCCATGAATCCATAATGGCAAAGACATCTACCCTAGGAGATCTGACCCTATGACACCTCTCGACTGCCCCAAGCCTGTTCGTGGCCACTGTCACCACTACAGCACAGGGCACAGCGTGGCCATGGCAGTCAGACAGGAGGCCCAGGGTAGAGTCAGCCTGGCCTCAACTTCATGGCCAAACTGAAAAATCAGCTTTCTGGCTCTCAGATCACTTCCCTACCCCCTGACCTCTCCAGCTTGGGCCCACCTGCTATTTCTAGAAAGGCTGGAAAGGCTGCATGGCTGCAATTGATTCATTTCTGCCCTAGCGCTTACCTGCTTTTTAATCTTAAACAAGTTATTTAATTTCCTTATGCCTCAGTTTCTTCTTCCACAAATGGGAACACTACACCTACTCTGAGGGGTGTGGTGAGAAGTTAATCAGGTAACCACAACAGATGCCCCAGTGTTTGTGGCTGTGACTCCATCAAAGGGTTGTCTGAGGTAGGTGGACAGGGTGCTCTCAGATCACACAGGGTGGGAGGGCCCAGAGCCATCCAGGACAGCAGCGCACCTCATCGAAGGCCTTGTTCTTGCCTCGGTTGATCCCTTCATTGAGGGCTTTGATCCAGGACTCCTTTTCCTCCCCGCTGGGTGCTTGGAATTTGATGTCGCTGACCTGGAGTGGGTGCGGGTGGGGTGGGTGGCAGATGTTTAACAGGACTCACATTTAGAGGCTTAAGCTTCCCACTTGAGATCCCAAAAGTTACCCCGGCACAGCTGGTCAGGGACAAATCAAAAAGACCCACAGTAGGTATGACAGGGACTTCAGGGTAAGAGAAGTGACAGGTCCAGCAGAGAAGGGGCTGCCTTCCAGCACGCAGTTGCCGGAGAGGTGGGTTAGAATCAGTCTTGCCCTGTGGGAGGAGCCCAGATCTGCTCTCATGACTCCCCCAGGCCAGCTACCTGACCTTTGGGCTTCAGTTTTCTCTGGAAGGTAATAGTCCCAGTATACAGCCAGTCTACATCCATGCCAGGCCGAGGACAATGACAGAGGGACAGGTGTGAGAGGGAACCACTGGGAAAGGCCCACTGGAACCAGGGCCACCTTCTGCGCCCCAGTGTACTCCTCACATAGCCTTAATACCAAGTAAAGAAATTCCAGGATCTCCTTTCTGACCTGGAATATTGTAAGAGAAAGAGGGCACTTATTGTAAGAGAAAGAGGGCACTGAGGGTCAGTTTCAATCCTCTGATCATAAAGATGAGAGCACAGACTCAGCCGATGGGACTTGGTCAAGGTGGACAAAAATAATCCCATCACCCCTCACTCCACACCGTCTCCCTACAAACACCCCCGTGTCTGGGTCCCTTTTCACCTCAGCTGTAAGGTCCTATATTAGAATCAGAGGGCAGCACAGAGAGCCCCTCCCTAAGAAGCCCCACATGCTGGAAGGAGAGGAGCCATTCAAACTGAAGGGCTGCTTTGCACATAGTAGGCAGAGCAGCAGGGCCTCTGAGTGAACAGCCCACCACTTACAGCTGACCAACACTGAGCTTCAGCGTCCCCACCTGTAACTGAAGATACCACCACTACATGCCACACGGAGCTGGGAATATCAGTGACATATGTAAAGGGTTGAATGTGGAGCTCGGCAGCGTGAAAGCTCAGTACTAAGAATTATCACCACTGCCTTCATTCTTGACAAAACAGTCCTGGTTTCCTCAACTGGAAAAAGAGATGACACCACCTACCACAAAGAACGTTGAGGGAGTTAAAATGGCTAAAGCTAAGGCCTGGCACATAGTAGGTGCTCAGTAAATACTTAGTTAATAAATGACCCAATAAATGAATGAACTGGCCTGAGGTTTCTTCTCTTGCCCTGTTTTGGTCTGCTGCCTACTCTCTGACCTCAAGATGCCCTAGTTCTTTGTTGGGCAAATGGCCAATACGCCCATCCCCCGCCCTGGTGTAGGATAGCGCCTTCCCTCTCAGTTATGTAATACGCAGTCAGCCTGGCCCCTGGCATCCTCCTTATATAACTTCCTCCTGGCTACCGCCTCCTCCCCATAAAGGGCCCTGGGTCCACCCACCTCCCCAAGCCAGGCACAGCCAAATGCTCATTTGCATGACCAGGGTAAATTCGATCCTGGCAGCAGATCTGCAGTTAAGTCAGAAACCCCAGGGCACCTTGGCAACTGCCTCAGCCCAGCCATTGGGGCTGCCAGGGAGTTGTGCTGCATCCGGACTCTGCAAGGGCCCACCCAACCCTGATGGGGGCTGTAACAAAGTGGCCCAGGGCCAGTCCCTCTGGGCCCAGCTGTAGTCCTACTTGAAGGCCCAAAGTTGGTGGAGGTCTGCTTGGCACAGGACTTTGCATCCCAGAGAACTGGAGAACCATACCCTTGAACGCAGCAAAAGATGAAGCAAGTGGGGGTGGGCAGAGAAAGAGCAACATCTTGAGAGTCAAGATCGCTGAGTTCTAGTGCCACCCACTGCAACAGTACCCTGCATAGGTCTCTTCACTACTTGGGGCCTCATTGGGACAAGAACAGAAGTCCTGGGCCCAACGCAAACTGTTGCCCTTCCCCCATGGCCCAGCCCACCTGAGGAAGGGTCTTTTGCTCCCCTGTGAGGGAAGTGGCCTCGGGGAAGACCTACTGTACTGGAAAAGGGTTTCCCTAGAGGAGGGAGAATGAGGCTACGTGGAATTTAAGGGAAAATCCTGGCTGAGGGAGGCAGGCACCCCATGAGGGAGTCTGGAATAGGGACAACTAGAATACCAAGAAGTTGCTCCTCTTGCCCCCTCCCCTCCAAGCCAATGTCCAGAAGAGCCACAGGCTGCACAGGTCCCTCCTCAAGCACCAAGTACGGGACCAGCAGGGAGCTAAGGAGCTAACAGGGCTGACCACAGAATAAGCCCACATGGCCTGGGAAGGGGGGAGGGCAAAGTGGCAGAGAAAGGGAAAAGTGGGAGGGAGGAGGAGGCAGGAAAAAGGAAAGGGCCAAGCTGGCTGGGACCAGCAGGGCAGGAGGGCCCAGCAGAGGCCACCCTGCTTCCTGGCAGCGTCTGCCTGTGACCTCATGGCAGGGGCGTGGGGATGGGGAGGCAGGGGGGAGAGGGGCATGTAAGACACTGGAGTCTTTGTTTATTTGATTAGAGTGGGGAAAAAGGCGGCCTCTGGACCAGACAGCTGGGGTCATGTGACCTCCCTGCTCCGGAGGCCATGCTGAGGATAGGGAACACCCAGGGCGATAGGAAAGGAAGGTGAAAAGATGCGGGAATGTGGCGCTCTATGCGGGCTACCATCTAACCTCTGGAGGCCCCCATTCTCTGTGTGAGCTCCTGGGGGGTAGGTTCTGAACCCAGAGGGTACTATCTCCCACCACCCCACAGCCCTCGCCACTTGCTCCCTAATGCCATCTTCCTGCTGATCATCCAGTTCCCAGAGTCACCCAGAGCCAACCTGAACTCTTGGCAGGAGGGGGGGATAGCAGGGAGCGTGTTAGCCAAAGTAACAGAGAACGCAGCTGCACAAACAGGCCTCTCTGAAGGTGATGTCCCACCCTGAGCAGCCCAACCCACCAAGCCCACCACCTGCTGCTTTTCAGCCCTGGGGAAAGGAAGTGGCCAATAGAACACACTGACGCAGGCCAGAGAGGCAAGGCCCCAGGCCCCACATCCACATAAGCACAGCGAGACACAAAGAAGCAGAGAAGCATGGCCACATAAACACTCACCTGCACATAAAGAGGGGTGCACACCAGGCACACACATGCCAGGCTCTCACACATACCATGCTCATGTACATGTGTGCACACACACACAACCCCACATAAACAAATACAGTGCCTGCTCGGAGAGACAGGATCAGGGCGCTAGGGCCTGAAAGGCCAATATGTGACTTCCTCTTCCTCAAAGATCCCTAAGCTGCAGATGTCAAGTGAAACCTGGGTCTAGCCCCATGAACCCTCATGACACTGTAAACCTGTCCTTACTCTGGGGTATATCCTCAATCCCTGTTCTCAGAACTCACAGTTGCTTCTTTGCCCCTACCCACTACCGAGCCAGACAAAGGGCTCCTCCAGGGTCCAGAGCCCCAGGGACTAGAACAGGCAACCAGGGAAGAAACAGAATGGCCTCCAGTAGGCCCAGAGCAGACCAGCTCCCCAGCCCCCAGTCTCCATGACTCAGCCCCACCCTGTGAGGCTCCACATGACGAGCAGAGATTGGGGCAAGGCGGGGCTCAGCTGCAGATGGGCACGAGCTAGCGAGAGCCTCAAATCTGAACTCTCCTGACATCTGCGAAGCCATGCCATGTGTCAACACCCACCCGGACTCCCCGCCAGAGAAATGTGGTGCAAACAGCAAACTTCATCTGCACACACAGCATGTCCCAGGGAAAGGCTCTCTCAAGCAAGAGATCTCCAGCTTCAGCCAAGAAAGAAAAGCACAGGGGAGGAGAGCAGGGGGCTGCACTGAGTCTAGGGCAGAGGGCAGGAGGAACGGCCCTTCTGGGATGAAGGGGAAACCACACCCTCTCCTCTGCCCAGGTTACATCAGGGCGTTAGCGGCCTGCTGGGATGAAGATCTCATCCCCAAGCTTCTCTGCCTCAGCCCAGGGCCTCCCGTGCCAAGAGTCTCCCCTCCCAAAGGCTACTTTCCAACTAAAGCCTAGAAGGAGGCCCCAGGACCTGGAAGAGAAGCAGGGAACAGAGCTCCCTAAATGCATTGCCTATCAACCAGGAACTGAGGCATCTCCAAGACAAAATGAGCAAAAAGATGCAGCTTGTGGGGGCCTCTGGGCTTGATTCTCAGCTGCACGGCACAGAAAGCCTGCAGGCTGCATCCAGCATCACTCTACCTTGTTGCCCGGGGATCGCAGGAGAATAAAGCGGTGTTTCCGCTTTAGGAGGGCCCGGAGATCCTGGCACTTCTCATAGCATCCCAGCTCCACTGTCTCCACACACTTCTGCTCGTCCTGGAGAAGGAGATAGAGGGACATGAACTAGTGAGAGGCAGCCCCTCCAATAGCCAGGCCCCTCCCCACACACTGATCCCATTCAGCGAAGGTATCTCTGGGTACCTCAGGCGATCATCAATCACCAATAGGGGTATTCAGAACCTGGCAAGTAGAGGGACGTGCTGGTTGAAGGGATGCCCCCAAGCTTGTCATCCACACAAGAAATGAGGATCCAGAGCACAGCAGATCAAATGTGCCTAAAGCCAAAGGAGGAAACAGAGGGGAAGGTGGGAGTCTTAGAACAGGGGACCTGGGTGCCTTTGCAGGCAGGCAGAGATGTGTGGAAGAGGTAGCCAGCAAGAGGGAGCAAGATATCACAAAGTAAGGTAAAACAGAAAAGGTTTTCCAGGCAGAGCCCCAGAGGGAAGTATGAGCAGGGCACATTTGGGGCTATGTGCAGTGATCCTGCCTTGACTTCCCCATTTGGCATCTTCCTCTAGTTACCCTTGGCTTGGGGTGAGAAACCACTCTCCACAGTTGCACAACAGAGAGGGCAGGGATTCGTCTGCTGCCCTGAAGTCTCATCACTAGGCGCACCAGTAGCCAAGTGGGCGCTGCTTGGGGCACTGGCCGCAAGAGTAGGGCAACTCTAGCTGTTGGACGTCATGCAGAGATGCGGAGCGTCAGCAAGAACACCAGTCCAGAGACCGCCTGCCTCTACGCTCAGCAGTTTTTGGTGAGATAACTGGAAGGCAGTGATTCTGCTGTGTACAGAGAAAATGTCTCAATCTTCCTCCATGATAATCTGCCTCTACAGGAAACCCTGACACTTAGCAAGCACTCTTACACCCCAGATTTTTATGAGCCTCTCAAACACCCTGAAAGCTTCAAGCCCCAGCATTTGGCTCCTGTTATAGATGGAGAGATGAGGCTTGGGGGTGAAGTGATTTGCACTAGGGGCACAGACCCAAATAGAGGAGGCAGGGCCAGGCCCAAGCGCACATCCACTGACTCCCAGGCCAGTGCTCTTTCCAGCACCACACATCTCCGGCCAGTCAGGCACTGGGTCTAAGCAACAGGTTCTTATATCTGCACCTACAGCCTTCGGAAGTATGGCACCTGGGGCAGCAATGCTACCTGAGAACCTGTGAGAAATGCAAATTTTCAGGGTCTGTCCTACTGAATCATTAACACATTGTTTGCGGGTAGTTTGCTACTACCAGAGTAAAACATATAAATATGTTTCCCGCATATAATTTAAAATATTTTTGTAAGCAAAACATTATTCCCATATTACTATTCCTATAAGAAAGGATCACCACTTTCTTTAAGCCACATAGCTGGTGAGTAATAACACTTTGTTTGAGGATAGTTTGCTACTACCAGTCAACGTAAAACTTATAAATACGTTTCCCGCATACAATGTGTTAACTTAGGAGAATGGGTCTACCAATTTGAGTCTTTACTCAAAGCGATTCTGACCTATGTGAAAGTTCAAGAACCAGAGATTCTCAACCTTGAGGGCACCTGGAAACTTGAAAAACCCCACTGCCCAAGCAACATCCCAGACCAATTACATTAGGATCTCTGGGGGATAGAGCCTGATATCAGTATTTTTTAAAGCAGATGACTGTACAGTTTAGGTGAATAACCACTGATTTTTCTCTTCAGACCCTCAGGGAAAGGTAAACAGATAACCAGCGTGATCTGATCTTTCCCGTCAATCTGGTGCCTTTCCAACCCCTTGTCTCCATATCTTTCTAGGTTCCTCCACTCCTCACAAGGGCTAACAAAGTCCATCTGCTCCCAGAAGCTTCCCTGACCACCTCCCATAAGCCTGAGTCTTGGTGCTCACTCGCTCTCCCAAGGTTCCCTGGCCACAAAGCAGCTGCCAGGTGCAGGCACCGTACTAGGTGTGGAGGACATCCTGTTGTGGGCATGAACAGTCCTGACTCCCTGCTGGCACGCTCTCTTTACCCTGTGTGCATGTTATCTGCTCCCCTTTCGGTTCCCCCTCCTGCACCCTGCAATGATCAAAAGAGGGGCATACATAGGACCAGTTTGCTGGACTGCCTGCCTGACTCAGAATGAGACCCCAGAAGTCACTTCCCACAGGGGCATCCAAAGGAAGAAAGCTGCCTGGGGAAGGGCGGGTCCCCAGGCCCCAGAGAAAGTAGCTAACCTCCCGCCCCCACCCCGTGGGCACAGACCTCCCCCAGTTCAACACCCACAGGCCCAAAAGCATCTTCCTCTGCCTGGGAACAAAAGTCAGTCCACCTCCACCACCCAGCTACACACAACTGTCTGTCCTGGGTCTCTTTTTCCCACCCGAAACGCTGAATCATCCCAGTCCTTTCACGGCTCAGAAAAACCGATAAACCAGCAGGCACTGGGCGGGGGCAGTGTTTTTGGAATGTCAGCCTCACGGACAGCAAGGACACAGCCAAGAGGAGCTCGCACTCGCCTAGTTCCTTACATCAGAAAGAGGAATTGAACTAATAAGCATTTCTCAATTCCTACTCCTGAGCCAAGCTCCCCCACCCCTGAGTGCTAAGTTCTTGAAATTGCATTGAGGTTTTCAATAGTGATTTTTGTTTAAAGCACGATTTGGATTTTTCATGTTTGGGGGATGTAAAATCCTTCCTGTCTCCCAGCCATGGCCAGATGTGGAGAGACGGCCCAGGACAAGTCTGGCAGCCCCTGATGGGCTGACAGCTGGGGGCCTGTCACTCAACTCTTTCAGCAGCTGGGACTGGAGGAAGCTGTGACAACCCCCTTTATTTATAAAAATATCCTCCTGCTGCCTCCACGCACATCCTAATTTGGTGACAGCAGCAGCACAGAACATCTGGAGGGCCGCCTGCACACCCTCTTCTCCTCGCCCTCCTCCATCCCCTTGTCCGCCTGATTCTCTGACACCCCAACTTCATGAGCATGGGGTTCTTAGGAAGGACAGACAAGGCTCATCTCAAAGGCAGCTGCTCTAAACACTTAGATCTGGTTGCCCAATCTTTCTTGGTCTGGGACAATTATGACTTTGCCAAAATATCCTGAGGCACGCTGAGAGCCGCTGATGGGGAACAGGCAGGATCCTCCTTCCTCTGCTCCCAGGCCAATTCTTCCCCATGTATCCCATCTGTCAAAGGCATATGGTGCTAGACCATTTCAGTAAAACGGCCCTCGGACAGCTTTATCCCCAGAACCCAAACAGTATCTACAAAAGTAAAAGTCACTTTTCTCCATCAGATCTTCACCTAGAGCTTTATGGACTCTTAGTTAACATCCAATTCTAGTACTGTTACCCAAGCCTCAAGGCTGCTGAAATGAGAAGGGACACAGTTTGAAGTGGGAAGACGTGAGGATTGTGGGAGGCACAAGGACAGCAAAATGGCAACTAGCAGCTTGATGTAAAAAGAAAAATAAAAACTACAAAGTAAGGCCTGGCAGTGTGAAACTGTCTGATAAAAGGAGCTATCAAGGAAAGACTCCACTTAAACTAGCAACATTTGTGGAAGAGAGCAGAGAACATTTAGCATATTTTAGAGGATTTGTACCAAAGGCAAGTTTGCTCGCAGAGGTCTCTGAATGGAAAGAGCACTGGACTTGGTTCTAGACCTTCATTCACTGAGATGCTGAGTAGGCACTTTGCCATCCTAGACCTCAGCATCCTCTGTAGAATGTGACAGGATGACCACGCTCGCGGAACCATCAACAGCATCATACAGACCCTTCTTGGTGGTACAGGGGTTAAAGTCTCAGTGCTATCAAGCTATCGCCAGACACTGTGGCACGAGTTCGATCCCTGGCCAGGGAGCTTCCCACATGGCGCAGCAGACCTCTCCTGTCTCGCCCGCTGCTCCCCTCAGCAGTATACTTCAGTTGATCTGCCTGTTCTGCTCCCCACTCTGTCTCTGGTGACTCCTCTCACCCCCACACCTCTGGCTTACACCCCTGTTCTTGTATGCATAAATAAATAAAATAAATCTTTAAAAACAAACAAAAAAGAGCATCATATATGGGGAACAAAGAGCTCCAAACACACATGGATGTTAAGTGTTTCTACTCTCCTTGCTGAATGGGGGTTTCTGGAACATTGACTCATATGGAACCTAGCCCAGGGACAGGGGCTCGCAGAGAAGTGCTGGCAAACAGTCAAACACATCCACACTTCAAGACGCCCCTCATCCAAGAGACTTGCACCTGGAGGTACAGTCCCCACACTGCAGAGATCCAGAAAGGATCGGACACTCATCCAAGGGGGCACAGTATGTCAAAGTCTCCCAGCTTAGGCTCCAGGGTCCACCTGCTGGGATGGGCTGCCTTCACTTCACCTCCTGCCCTGGGCACCCCAACCTCAGGGCTAGAGAGGTCCTTACCTCATTCTCATAGACCAACAGCTGGGCCTGGCAGAGGAGCAGGTATCGGTCTTTCCAGAGCCCGAGGAAGCCTCCACTGCTCTTCTTGATCCAGCCAGCCTTGTCTGCAGTCCGTGCTCCCCGAGGCTTCTCGCCACCCTCCTTGACACCCTGTAAGACAGCACCAAGACGTGCCATGAGAGCTGTTACCAAGGGTCACGTGGTCCACCAGTCACATAAGAACTGTGTCTCTGTGGGTTCCTACTGACATCACCCATGACCCTCAGGCAGAATTCTTAATCCAATACCAGAAATAATAGTAATAACAGCAATACAACAGTAATAATAGCAGCAACCACTTTACATGGATGGAGTTACCGTATTACATTTTACACACATCTCCTCATGTAAAACCACTCTGCCAGGAGGTAGCACCATTATCCACAGGTCACAGCAAACTGAAGTTGGGGTGGGGAGGTGACTTGCCAGAGTCACACAGCTGGAGGGATAGGGCCAGAATGCAAACTGGGTCTCCTCCCCCATTTCTGTCACCCATGTGCTCATTCAGCCAATCAACAAATGTTGTCCTGAGCATCTCCAACATCAGATGCTGAAGTAGGCAGAGAAGAACAAACATAAAGCCTCTGCCCTCATAGAGCACGTAAGGCAGGGAAGGAGGACCTGAACACCAGACATAAACACCTAATAAGTATGAAATGCTATGAAGGAAACGGTGAACAGGGGAGTGAGAAGGACAGTGAAGGACCTGGTTCTGCTCTGAGTGACCCAGGAAAGCCTCCCAGAGAAGAGGAGTTCTAAGCAGGAGCAAAAGGATGGGAGGAAGAGGGCAGAATGATAATCTGCCTCTCTAGCCTCACCTTTCGAGAGAAGCTTCTCGGCAGCCCCTGTCCCCTGATCCAAAAAAGACTCTACCCTTATCCCTGCCATAGAACAAGACTTTGGGGTGGCCACCCCTTCTGGTGAGGGCTCCAAGGACTCTCTGCCTTTGACTACAGACTAGTAAGGGAGATAAACCTGAACCCTTCTCTTGGACACAGCAGCCACCCTGGACCTCCAGGTCAACCATGGATACCACGTGGCCCTGGATTGCTGGCTTGGGTGGCTGGGCACCAGGTACATGCCTATCAAATAGGGTCAAATTCACCTCTGGTCCCCAGCACCCAGCACTGTTCTTGTACACATAATGGGTGCTCAAGAAATATCTGTGAAATGAAAATAAAAATACACCCAATTAGCTAGCCACTTTACTTCAGTGACTGGTATCCCTAGCAGTGAGTATGAAGGGGAAGGAGGTGGAGAGGGGGAGGTCAAGAACATGTCAGAACCTAGAGAATGCTAGGAGGAAATTAGCACTGACTAATTTTGACTACTTTATAATTTACATAAAGCTCAAAAAAAGGGGCCCCCGTTAAAAGGAACACGCCTCTCCCCAGGGATACCCAGTGGCCCCAGAAGCCTTTGGAAGGACAAGCCCAGGCAGAGAGAAGTGTGGTGAGCTGTCAGCGGCTGGGCAGGGCACAGCCTGCCTGTGCTATCACGGCGGGGAGCCCCAGCCCGGTTCTCACTGTGGCCCCCACACCTCTGACATCCACACTCCGGGGGCAGAGATTCTGAGTTTTGAAGCCTAAGTCTCAAAGACCTTAAGTCACTTAATCTGTCTAAGCTTCGGCTTCTTCATCTGTGAGAGGGAGATACTAACAGAAGTTACAAGGATTATAACTCCATGACAAGAGTGATTTTTATTTTGTTTACTTCTGTATCTCCAGTGCCTGGACAGAATCTGACAGACAGTAGGTGTTTAATAAATGTTTATTGATGAACAAAGATACAGCATATAAAGCAGTGCCTAGGATACCCTGGACTTAGTAAATGAGAGCTATCATTGTTACTGTCGTCTCTGCCATCCTCTCTGACTCTCAGGGACCTCTCCCTGGGCCTGTTGCAATTCATAACAAGGCCTTTCTGGACTTAGCTGCTGGGCCTCAAAGATCCAGGAGCTCCAGGAACGTGAGGTGTCCCCTCAGGGTCTCACCGTAGCTTGTAGATGGCAAGAGAAATGGGGAAGTGGGATGGTCCCAAATGGTGTTCCCGGATGGAGAAATGAGGAAGTAGGAGGCTTGCCTATAGGCCAGTTATGAGCCATCATAACCGGGGAAGAAGAGACTTCAGGGCCCTTCAACTAGAAAGGGGAGGCTCTCACATCTTATGTGCCCAACTCCCCCTGCCCATACATCACACCCCTCTGTCAGCAACTACAGAGCTGTTGGCCACTTCCTGGGCCTGTAGGCTCTCTTCAACAAGGCAGCATAGCCTACAGAGAGTGAAGTTGCTGCCCTGTTCTCCCACACTTTTCCTCCATGGGATGTCACCCTCCTTTCTCAACCCACTCCATATGTGACCTCCCCTGCCCAGCTGCCTCACCCACTGCCTTATCCTGAAAATGTCCTGCCAGCTGGAGCTCTCAGGAGCAAGGCTGGAACCTTGTGCCTTCACCAGTGTCCTCCCCTGGTGAAACAGAGCACCGTTCAGTGAATATCAAGAACTTTTGCTGGAGAAGCAAGTCTAGGGCCTCCAGGGATGGGTGGGTCAGGAATGGGACTGAGAAGGCAGTGTGGGATGGGAGAGTGACAAATGGAGGCGCTGGGGGAAGGGTCTCCTTATCAGGAATAGGCCACCTGAAGGAAGGCCTGGCTGGAAGCCAGAGTCCTGCTGCCTACTATCCTCCCCACAGTCCCTCTGCCGCCCCTCAAACACTCTCCCACCAAGGGGCCTGGCTATGCCCCAGAAAGTTTTCATAACTGGCCCTTCCCCTTGGCAGGGCTCACAGGGGAGGTTTTGTCCTACTCAGCCCAGTTTCTCGGCCTCCTCTCCCCTTATTGACCAGCTGACCACTGCTCTTCCTGTTTCACCCTCTCCTCTCCCATTCATCCTCACCCTCCCTGCCTCCCACTGTGAGCAGCTCCAGAAGCACCCCTCAGCAGCAGTCAGGCTCCCCCTGCCTGGAGGAGCCTCTGGGTCCGTCATTAAAAAAAAAGAAAAAGAAGAAAAAGCCAGTCACCTGGACCCTGTGCATAGAAGAGAGAAGTGGAAACCACAACTCAGGGGCCATGACAGAGACCAGAGACCAGCAGAAAAACCTTGCTAGCACCTCACATCATAAGGGAGTTTATGATGACCTTTGCCCTTTAACTAAACTCAGTAATGCTCTGACCAAAATTTGCTAGGAATCCACCATTTCAGAGCCTCGAAATAGGGCAATCAGAGAGAGCAAGCACAGGCTCTGCCCTGGGGGAGCTGCCAGTCTGACGCTGCAGCACAGACCTGCTCAAGGAAGTCCCTGGTCTGCGGGTTGGTGAGGCATCTCTCAATAGAGAGGGCCCCAACTTATTAGGAGAGACATAGCACCCACCCAGAGAGACACATCCTCCCAGCTCTCTGGTGGGATAAGGGACTTGGAGCTAGTTTGGGAAGTAGGAGAAAGTACAGAGACACACATCTTGGCTCAGAGAAGGAAAGGCACAAAGAATATCACAGACTCAACCCCGTCACTGTAAATGAGAAAGTGCAGCCCAGAAAGGGTCAGAAATTAGCTAAATTCTGAGACAGAATGCTGCCCTAAACAGGTCAGGGCAATGGGCAGTTTGGAGACACCAGCAGCTGGAACCAGGGAAAGGCATTCCTGCAAGAAGGCAAGGGAGCAGAAGTCCAGGGCACAAACAGGAAAGTCTGCCCTCAGATAAGGATTTTGGGGTGGCCATCCCATCTCAGCAGGGCACCAAGGACCCTGCCTTTGCTGCTATGAGAGTAAATTAGGGTCCTTTCGTAGGGGTTAAAGTCTCAGTGCTATCAAGCTATCGCCAGCCACTGAAGCACGAGTTCGATCCCCAGCCAGGGAGCTTCCCACATGGCGCAGCAGACCTCTCCTGTCTCGCCCACTGCTCCCCTCAGCACTGTATCTCAGTAGATCCACCTGTTCTGCTTCCCACTCTGTTCCTGGTGACTCCTCTCACCCCCCGCACCTGTAGCCTATACCCCAGTTCTTGCACACATAAATAAAAATAAATCTTAAAAAAAAAAAAAAAAAACTAGGGCCCTCGTCTCGGACATGGCAGCCACCCTGAAGCTGCCAAGCCAGCCACTGACATCTTATGGCCCTCAATTATCAACTTGGCGGGAGCAGGATGCCAGGGACATGCCTACCAGATGGGGTCAAATTTACCTCTGGTCCTCAGCACCCAGTACTACTCCTTTCTTCAGCCGCAGCAACAATTCCACACAATGATATATGAAATTTTCAAAGTTTTTACATACATCATTGCATTTCTGGATCACCCACCTCTTTCATTTACAGATACGGAAACTGAGGCCTTGAGAACACAAGTGGACAGATGCTGAGGCTTTTTCGCCAAGCCTCATCTGATAGGGACCCCAGTCCATTGCACAAGGTCACTGAGGATGAGAGGGCTTGGCACCAGGGTATTGGACAACAAGGAGGAAGCCCAAAGCTAGGGGGACGGCTGAAAACGGCTATGTGGGAGCAAGGTTATGAGGTCGGCCTGGGTTCACGGGGCAGAGCAGGTGACTGTGATCTCAGAAATGTTTTAGAAAAACAAAGATGGGCACTAAGGCCTAGAGAAACAAGGGGAAGCTAGAGGGAGAGCAGTAGGAAAAGAGCTAGGAATGCCAAAGGGGAAGAAGAGGACAGGGAGCCCTTGACTGTGCAGAGAGAAGGTGGGCAGGACCTCAGACAACGCAGGTATGCAGGGAGTTTTTGGCATCTGGGAGTCAGTAAGTGGCAATGCTAAGACTCGGGACCAGAGGGAGAGCATGGCTGGGTTGGGCTGGGCTGGCCACAAGACAAACCATCAGCCCAGGAGGCCCCAGGAGAACTTCCCTTAACTGGGGGCCAGAGCAGATCAGGAGATGGAGTAATCCCATCCCACATCCTCTGGGAGAAAGGGAGGGGCCATGGCCAGAGAACCCAGCCCAGCAGCAGGAGCCTGGGGTGCTGATGGAAAGGGCAGCCCCACCCCTGTCAGCAAGAAACCACAGCAAATCATAGTGACTTGACTTTGCCCCCTACTTGCATCCACTCTGAGAAAAGGGGCCACAATCATACCATCAGGACCCAGGGAGGAGACCAGGCCCTTTTTTATAGAAGAGGAAGAAATGTAGGCTGAGAGGGGAAGTGACTGATCTACCACCCTACAGAAATGCAAGCCTGGCCTGGCTAACCCCGGGCAGTGAGTGAGCCCAGAAAGCTGAGTTATGGTCACACAGGCCATATGGAGACACAGGCAGCCTGGTCCACTTGGGACTCCTCAGCTGGCCAGAGCTGCCCTAAAAGTGAAGCAAAGACATCCACTTTCCTTGGGCTGGGAGGGGCAGAAGCTGAGACACCCCCTCCCCACTTAGGGGACAAGAAACTAAAGTCCTTTAGACTCAGTAGGCTTTTCCTTCTAATTTATTCCACAGACAGACATTAAGTGCTTGCTGTGTGCTTGGATGATGACGCCGCTGGACTACTGAGTTTGCAAGTAATGGCAAGGGAGGGGATGTCACAGAATGCCTGACCCCAAGAGGGCCCTGAGGAGGAAGAGGGAGGCTCTAAGGTACCATTGATGCAGTGGCCCAGTTGCCCCAGGAAGATAGCCCTCCCAGGGACATGGGGAAGCAGAGAGGAGGATCAGTCCCTACTCGGACTTGACTTAGGGACAGGGAAGAAAATAGGAGAAAGGAGACACACAGGGACAAATACAGGGAAGAAAAATTTAAGGGATCCAGTCCTCCAGTCATCAGATGCATTCATGGCCTCAAGATTTCCTGAGATAGGGACTCCACCAGTCAAGGAGCCAACACACACACAAACACACCAGTCTGCCCCCTCAGGATCCTACCTGGCCAGCACTGGGAATCAACAGTAACGGGAGTTCGAGACCAGCAACCCAGGTCACTTTCAGCAAGTCATCAAACTGACTAGAGCCTCAGTCTCCCGGTCAATCCAATGGGAACAATAACAAGCACGATGCCCGCAGTTGGTGAGAGAAGCCAGAGAGCGATGGACAACGGATCTGCACAGCGCAGGACGCGGATCCCCATCCCCGCCCCGGCCTCATCAGCCTAGGCTCCGCCTGGTGGGGTAGTGGTGGAGGGGTCCGGACACCCGTAGGAGCCGAGCGGGGAGGACCAAGGGCCTGATCCCTGGACCCCAACCGCCGGGAGGGACTCAAAAGACCCCAGCCCAGGTCCCCCGCCTGGGCCGGCCCTCACCTCCTCCTCCATGACGAGTCCGTTGACGGGTGGCCACTCCGCGGATCAATGCCGGCGCCGCGAGGGGTCGGCCACCTCCATCCACCCCGGCCGGGCGGCGGCTCTCTGCGTTCTGTCCCGCCGGTCGCCGGGGGCCCAAGAAACTTCGGGGGGGCGGGGCCGGGGGCGGGGAGAGGCTTCCGGGGGCCGGG
>PVIJ01016421.1:0-16921 GCA_004024925.1 Scalopus aquaticus
ATCAAGAAGATGTGGTACATATACACAATGGAATACTATTCAGCATGGAAAGAAGATAAACACATGCAATTTGCAGCGACATGGATGGAATTAGAGAGGATCATACTCAGTGAAATAAGCCAGAAAGAAAGAGAAAAATATCGAATGGTTTCACTTATAACAGGACTATAGGGAGGCCGGGTGGGAGAGAGACAATCAGCGGGGGTAGGGGGAGGGAGGAAAAGGGCACAAAATGGAATAGAAAAGAACACAAGGGACCAGGGACCATGGAGATGGATCACGGGTGAATTGGTGGTGGGCTACCCAAGGGGGATACAAAAATGTAAAAGACATAAATAACAATAAAAATATATATTTAAAAAAAAAATAAAATAAAATAACCTGACTCGTCTTGATGAAAAAAAAAAAAAAGGAGCACTTTGTTGAAATGTATTTGCCATCTATCTCTTAGGACTTCAGACTGGTGCTAATATTGATAGTAATCTAACTCAATCCAACATTTGGTGTTTAAACCCTCTCCAGCAAATGACCATTCAGCTGCTTTTTGAATGCTTTCATCAACAGACTGAGTGAAACATGCAAAAGGGCCCACACCTCAAGTGCAAAAAATACTTAATAAATAATTCACTTATAAATAAGCAAGAACAGATAAGCTGTTCATGACTTGTCTCTTAGGTAGTCTCCCATTATCATGGCCACTATTTACTCTTACCATAGTTCTTTGAAAATAAAAGGGAAAATATTGATTTCTTGTGTACTTTATTTTTTAAGAAGAACACTTCCTTTATTTATAACTCCTTTATTTCTTAAGGAGTAAACTCTCAACTCTTTGGCCTATAAGAGACTTTGCATTCCAGAAAGAACTTGTAGAGCTGTCCAAGAAAAGGGTAGTCTGAAAATTCTCATAATAAAGGGCAAGTTAGATGAGTTGGGGAAGAACCAGGAATAGTAGAGTGTGAAGAAGGGATAGGAATCTAATCCCTTGTAGCCCATATCTCACCATCATTGCTCTTGATCATCCTAATTTCCTAATTTTGATTTACCTAATTACATATAATCAAAAGCTGCTCTCCTTGTCTTCCCATTTCAAAACACCCATTCTGATTGAACAAATCAATGAAGTTTGCGTTAAAGCATTACTAGTCTTTTCAGAAGATCCAAAAGAAAGACTTTCAGTGCAAATGAATGGCTAATTTTTAAAACTTCTTATTAAATAGATAATTATGCCTTTCATCCCCCACTAAATCAATTAGTGTTTCAAGAAATAAAGTCTGTGGTGATTGTCAACATCTTATAATTTATGATCAGTAGAAGGACTTTTCTCAAAATTTAAGTTACTGTACTTCCAGCATTTCTGTGTTTAAAATCACCTGAAAATGTTTGAATGCATGTTAAAAATATTCAGCCCAAGAAACTATAAATGCCAATAAATCATTATCTTGTGAAGTGAGAATAGTTAAAGAGCACCTTGCTAAATGAAACTTCTTAACTATTCTTCATTCACTGTAGATTGTAACCAAAGGTTAGTCTTTAGCTATAACACATACTCACAGGAAAGCAAACATACAATTTAAAGAAATGAACCGTACCTTCTAAGGCCTAAATGATAACACATAGATCTTTCTAATTTGAGGTGGTTCAAAAAGACCACAATTAATTTAGTGCTCAATATGAATTTTGTTGCCTAAATTACACTTTTTGTAGTCAGGGGATATTTGGAAATTATGCTGTGAGTAAGAATCATTGAGGTCCTTTAAAACTGATATAAAGTCAGCAAAATGCAGCACAAGTAAACTTGCACACCAATATTAAATCTGGAGTTGAACTGTTTTAGGTCTATGATTTCATTCGGTCCCTTAGATAAATAATAATAATTAATGGTACTAGTCTCAAAAGATTAGAAAACCAGCTGTTTTGCACTTCAGATAAACCAATTTTTTACAGACCTGCAAATAATAAACAGGTCATTTTCAACATGAAAATATTCATATGTTTTCTTTTGCACAAATGTAAAATTATCACTGTTCATGTCGAGTTGATTAGAACATATCTATCTCTGATCAGCTGGTACTTTAAGAGCAGATTCTAGAGGACTTGTGCATTTGACAAGTTTGTATGTATAACATAATTTATAATTTTATTTTTCCCCTTCACACTGGGGCAAAATGTCACCTGCTATTATGCTAATTCAAAAGTAAGAAGTGGATGGTTGTCCCTATGGAAATAGAGGCTCATTTTACCCCTTGCACATTTCCAACCTGTTACTAAATTACTAAGCATTGGAGCAGATGCATAAAAGAGCACAGGGAGATGCTGTTAACATAATGAAATCAAACACCACATTGCGTCAGCTTGGAAATAAAGAGGGAATAAGCCCCTTACTTCCCATTCTGTCCTCTCTAAGCTGACCAGTAGACACTGTTACAGTTTCTAAGTCACAAAACCAGGACCTCAATCTCCACAGCAAAAATCTTAGTGGCAGAATTGACTTTCTAGAATTCTGGTGGTTTGGGTACAGGAATATTTTCTATGCTCAAAAACATGTATTTTGACTTTTTCACATCTCCATTATTCTACATGAATAATAAACAACTAGACATATTTTCTTTGAGAGCAATTTTTAAGTGTCTATTAGCTGCAAAAAGCAATTACATTTCTTTAGAGATCCAAGAGTCCAGGAGGCCAAGAAAGATTTTTCCTCAGTCAGTGTTTTCAAAGGGTCAACCAAGAAAATTGGAACAGTCTACATTCCATACTAATGGTGTACCATGACACTCTTTAATATCCTGCAGAGAAGAATCTTTTACTTTGAAATTCAAAGTTTCATCTGACAGAACCCATGCCTGCAGAAGCCTTACTTTATCTGCTCGAGAGGAAGATCATTGAAATCCAACCTGAGGGAAACCAAACCTTTGTTTCCATGGTGAGGCTTCCAAAAAGTTAGTAAACATTCAGTTCTGTCCACTATAGTTATGAGGTGTGGGTGTATTTAAGAATCTACTTGAACACCAAGAAACTCAAAACTTCAGTCATTTCTACATCTGAAAACAAGGTGATTGTAGGAAGACATTGTAGGTATTTACCTTGAAAGGCATTGGGATTGTGTGCACCTGTTAAGTTACTTATGTGAAAAATGAAGGGGTTGAATTAGATGATCTCAGGGCCCATGGTAGGTCTACACTTTAAGAGGTTAGCTAACTCTGTGACCTTGATGAAGTCACTCAGTTTCATTAATGTGTGAGTTTCCTTCCACTTCTAAAACTGGTCCATAAAACCCGATATAATTTCAAAGGTTATAATTTTCCCTTTAAATTAATAGAAAATTCTAGAAATAAAATTAGTGTTCCACATACTATCTGAGATTGAGAGGAGAGATGAATAGCAGAGCTTAGTTTTTCAGCCCTAGGAATCAATTTTGTTGAGCAAACAGATGGACAAGTAATTAACCAAAAAAAGTCCTTAATCAAAAAGCACTCAAGAAAATAGAATTATGGTGATGAAATCAAAGACTAACAATTGATAGAGCCATATTTGTCACTGAAATTAATGTCAATAGGTCTTCGCCTATTTACCTTTTTGATGTCAATAGTTTCTTCCCCACTAGTCTTAAGTTTGTCAATAACTATACAGCAGACTTTTTCAAATGTAGATTCTTGAAAGGCTCCTCCAAGTTCATGTAGACTCAGGTCCAGAATGAGGTTCTGTTGTCAACTTGGAGATATATTAATTGAGCTAAGGCCCACACAACAAAATGAAATCACTAAAAGCAAGGTAGTATAATACATGAAAAAGCCTGGGATTAAGGTTTGAGTACCCACGTGAAATGAACTTTGTGTCCTGTGTCCCTTTCTAGCTGTGATTCTGGATAATGTCATGTATAAAATCATGATACTATTCCTATCTTCAAATGATTGCCATAAGGATTAATTGATATAAAGGGGGGAAAGTGATAAGACTTGAATAAACTCTTGAACTACCTGACAAATTCATTCAGTTTCAACTCAAAAAATCACTTATTGATGGCCTACTATGTGCCAGACACTGTGTAAGGCACTATATATCAAATGATGGAAGAAAATCATCCCTAATTTGCTGATGCATTTTTAAAAGAAACAATTCAGTATTGCCATTGGAGTCTGAGGAGCTGACTTGTCTTGAGACTAGAGATCAGAAGTTGTGCTACTCACCTTTTCCACAGTAAAATCCTTGAGAAGAAACTTGTTTAATCTAAAGAATCACAACATTTTTATAGACATGATTTTCTCATCTGTTCAAGAAATACTAATTGATCAATTGCTCATATAACTCAAAAGTCCTAACTACAGTTTTTTCTAAAATGTTTATAATCCCATCAGGGAAGATGATATAAACCTATGGCAAGTTAAATGTCAAGACAAAGGGACAATTGATTAAATTCAGAAAGTACCCACAGTAGCCTCAGGATCTTGCTTTGACTTCTGGGGTGCAATGGAAGAATGATGCTCTCAGGTTCTTTGCAATCTGTTGGGGAAAAAGAAAACTATGGAAGATATATTGCTGGTCCCAAGTAGTACATGATTATATGTCAACAGAATCAACTGAATGTCTAAGCAGATGTCTAGTGTAACTCTGTAGGAACTGTCAGCTGCTGTCCTCAAGGAATAATCTCAGAAAAAGGTGAGGTTCAGCTTAATTTTGAACAATGGGTAAGATTTAAATAGGTGGCTATGAGAAGGAGAAAAGTACATATAATGGTAAATAATATTTAAAAACCTTAGTGTTAAAAGAAAAGTGAGTACACTTTTAGGGGTCAAGGAGCAATGTGAGATCAGGATGGAAAGATATGCACCTTACAGTGGTTGAACAGCTATACAAACAGCTGTTTTCCCTCAATCAGATAGAAGATGGTCAAGAAACCTCCTGGTACTTTTATCCCTATCCATTATACTCCTAGACTATGACTGTAGAATTGTACCAAAATGCATCAAATTTTCAGTTACTGAGAACACAGTCAAAGTCACAACTATTGAGCTTATCAGAGAGCACTATTACATGGTACAGCTACTATTTGTCACTGAGTAAAACAGGATGTATGCAGAAAAGGCCAGTCTAGAAATTAGATAAGGTGTAAGATATCTGGGTTCCCCAAGTGAAGTTTTTATTCCATTACTATTTCCATTTTCAAAGTAGAAAATAATGGAGACGTGTTAGAATCTCTACAAGAGTAGAGTTGGGAATACAAGTGCTCTTTCTGAACACTCCAGTTTAGTCTAGCAAATATTCTACCCCCTTAAAGGTCATTTCCTTCGAGATTATCAACTTTTCAATACGTGCTTTTACAAATGACTTCCAAGTATATATTAATTGAAGATAAGTATAGCCTCTTTTAAAAAGATAAGCATAGCCTCTTTTTATATGTGTGGAAGAATAAATGCAGTTTGGATTAAGAAAGATGGATGAATTTATTCACTAATTATTGAATCATTGGAAACCTCAAATTTCCTCTAGTGTGGTTCAAGGACCCAAGGATTTTCCACTAAATGCTCCACTCTGACCCGGGAGTATCACAGATATAGAAAGAAGATATAGAGAAAGTAGAATTTCTAAATGCAAATAATATTCTTTCCCTCTCAGTGACTAATTTCATCACGTCAACTTTGTTGAAGTCATGAATAATATGATGTGGTTTAGACTCAACTTATTCAAGAAGCAGATTCTAATAAATCGATATGTCCTGGAAACTTTAAGCTAAATGTTGCTGAATAAAGTTTATGTAAAATAAAAACTTTATTTCTCTGTTCATATGATAAGGCCTTTTTCCTAGGCCTTGTTCTCTAATTTGCTACCTGAAAGCATCAGGAGATAGGAGCAAAGAAAAAATACTTTCAGTTAGTGAGTGTACTAGTATTAGGCTTCTTCCTGCCATAAAACTTAGCTTTTAAGTGGAATATATTGTAGTTTTCTCTCACTCTTCTTCCCACACTGACTTTGCTATTACTAAGCTAGTCCTTCAGTTGGTATTTTTAATCTTGTAGGTTCCTAGTTTGTATTTCCAATTCATTTGAGCTAGTTCTTGATATCTGTCATTTTAAAGGTGAAAATGTTTTAGCCATTTTGTTATTGCCACTGTCAAAAGAATGAGGGGAGGGAGGAAGAGCACATGTACTGCATAGCCAAGGAAGAATATGTCATATGTAATTTCCATATTGAAGACCCAGATCAGAGAGCTGAGCATATGTCCCAGATGCAGGCTACAGAGTGCAGGTCCATATTGTGTTCTGAAACTTATTAAAGGGTTTTAAATTATTATACTGGAATTCAAAATTATGATATACCTCTTTAAGATTAAAAAGTTCTGCTATCTAGGCAATATATAGTAATGTTAAAGACCGCTTACTTTCAACCAGTAATTTTATTCTTGGTATATTCCTAGACAAATTTCTTAGCTATGAACAAAGAGAAGTGTAAAAGATTTTAAACTAGCATGAACAGCTCTGTGATGAACAATTAGAAACAATATAAGGTAATGAATATATGTCATATTCATAAGACAGATGAGGTCAAACTCATTAACTAGAGCTGTGTGAACTAACTTAAAAAAAAATCTCACAAAGACAGCCTCCCTGGTGGCCTAAGGGTTAAGTCTCAGTGCTACCACAGCTATGGCCTGAGTTCCACCCCCAGCCAGGGAGCGGACCAACATGGTGCAGCAGACCTCTCCTGTCTCTCCTGCTGCTCCCCTCAGCAGTATATTTCAGTGGATCTGCCTGTTCAGCTCCCCACTCTGTCTCTGGTGAATCCTCTCACACCACCCCCTACACCTCTGGTCGTACCCCAGTTCTTCTGTGAAAAAAACCTCGTAAGTACAATTTAAAGCAAAAGAAATAACAATTGTGTAAAAGGTAACTCAGCATATTATCATATAAAAACGTTTAAAATCAGGCAAAATATTATGATTACACTGGTCAACACTGAGATCGTTATTGACTTAAAAAGGCCCTAATCTGTAGTATCTTGGTGTGCTGAATATGAATATAACCCTGAAAAATTTGTATTAGCTCTCATTTTGAAGATATTTCATATAATTCATTTTATATGTTTCACCATGTAAATTTATCCAGTAGGACTGAAACAACATCCTCAATCAGCCTAGAATGATGTAATATTTCATCACATTGCATAATACCATCATGCACACATCATCCAGAGTTGATTGCATCATTTTCTGATGCAATGCAATACTATTGCCAGGTGGCTGCTGAAGTAAGCTGGTGTCAGCAGTGCACTAGATAAAACCCTGTCAGAAAGGTTGAGCATTGAAAATATTTCAGACTTTGTGCGAGACAGTTGAAGCTACTGTTCCATAGAACTGTTCTTATTTTCTCCATTTAGGCACAATACAGAACAGTAATGCCACGAAAGTGCATTAATAGCGTGGACAATTTCTGCTCTATTTGTGGGGAAGTGACATTTGCCAACCAGAAGAAAAGTATCACTTCTCAAGTGAAGAAGCCATATCATCTTTAATTTGGATGCAAGGTTGGTGACCGCATATATGCTGTGCTACATGGACAACACAGCTTTCACTGTAGTTAAGTGGCAAAAGACCATCAATGCCATTTGCAGTCCACATGGTGTGGAGAGAGCCAAGCAACCACATCAAAGACTTACTTCTGCTTGGTTCCTCCTCTTTCCAGCAGAATAATGCATCAAAAGAAGTCAAGAATAGTCTACCCAAACATTCCATCTGCATTGAGACCAGTTCCACATGGTGAGGGACTTCCTATTCCAGAACCTCCAGCAGAATATTCTCTTGATTCACCTGATGAGGACAAGGGTGAGCCTACCTGTTCTTCTCCTGTCCATCAGCATGCAGTGATCCAGTTTTTCACTGTGGTGCATCATCAACCCCACACAGGCTAACACAGGAAGAACTAAATGACCTGGTTTGTGATTTGTACTTATCCGAGAACATGGCAGAATTGCTAGGATCAAGACTCCAACAATGGAATCTTCTAGAAGATGTCACAATTACTTTCCATTGAAAGCGCCACCAGCAGTTGGAGCTTTTCTTCAGAAAGGAAAGTACTCTGGTATTCTGTTCCGATATTGAGGGCCTCATGAATGCCTTAGAAATCACTCATGACCCACAAGAATGGAGACTATTTCTAGACTCTTCAAAACTGAGTCTTAAGGCTGTGCTATTGCACAATGGAAACCGTCTTTCATTCCTGAACAGCTGTACAAAAGACAAGCGAAGAAATCTAAGAAGTAGTCTATGACTTGATTTTTTACAGGTGTTAACAATAGGCCTATTACTATTGGCATGCATTTTGTGATGTAAACATCAATTTATTGCAGATTACAAAAAAAAAACCTAGAGCCAAAATTAGAATTTGACTGTCATATTCATGTTGAGCACATATAAATTGATAGGACATGACTAATTTTACTTCAGTAACACGACTTTTGTAAAAATTTGTTGACCAGTGTTAGTGATATAAACATATGTAGTAAAAGTGTACAATCACTATCAGGTAGTGAATGCAAAGCAGATGGATACACTATGAACTTCACCCATATCTGTAAAAGTGAATTTCTTTTAAAAATGTAAATCAATGGGTTTCTGTGGTGGCACAACAAGTTAAGTGTAGCACTCTGGAGCTGTTGGCTGCTGCTGTGCAAGTTCAATGTCCAGCGGGCTGGGGCACTTTCCAGTTAGCTCAGCAGACCTCTCCTGCTTCGCCCACTTCTCCCCTCAGCAATGTATTTTGGTCGATCTGCCTATTTTGCTCCCCATTCTGGTGAACCCTCTCACTGCCCCACACCTCTAGCCTGCACCCCAGCTTGTATGCAAAAATAAAATAAATCTTTTTTTATACATACAAGTTGGGGTACAGGCCAGAGGCATGGGGCAGCGAGAGGGTTCACCAGAGACAGAGCGGGGAGCAGAACAGGCAGATCGGAAATACACTGCTGAGGGAGCAGCGGGCGAGGCAGGAGAGGTCTGCCGCGCCATGTGGGATTCTCCCCAGCCGGGCGTCGAACTCGCGTCGCCGCTGCCAACAGCTCCACAGCGCAGCACTTAACCGCTGCGCCACCGGGGAGGCCCAAAATAAAATAAATCTTAAAAAAAATGTAAATCAAATATGGTGGGCCTCCCCGGTGGCGCAGCGGTTGAGCGCTGCGCTGTGGAGCTGTGGACATCGCACGATGCAAGCGAGTTTGATGCCCAGCCGAGGAGAATCCCACAAGGTGTGGCAGACCTCTCCTGCCTCGCCCGCTGCTCCCCTCAGCAGTGTATTTCTGATCTGCCTGTTCTGCTCCCTGCTCTGTTCTGGTGAATCTCTCGCCACCCCACGCCTCTGGCCTGTACCGCAGCTTGTATGAAAAAAAAAAAAAAAAAAAAAACCAAATATGGTAAAATGTTTAGAAGGCTAAACTGAGTACTTGTATACCAGTGATTTTGTATTTTTCTAGATGGCTGTAATACTTCATTTTAATAGAAAATTGAACAATAAAGCCTTCCTGGTTCAATGGAATTTTTTGAAGTTTTGAGAAATATTATATACTACCTTTATTTCTCTCTTTTTTTTTCTTGTATTCAGGTTTTGACTTCTGCACAAGGATATGTAGTAGCTTCAGAAAAGGATTTAATAACAATTCTTCAAAAAACTTGTTAAGTAGTGAAGCACAAACTAGTCAGATTACTTTCTTTGCACTAAATTTTTAAAATGAGAAGTCACTTATCACAAATTCTGGAATTGGAGTTTGTGGTCTCCACAAAATATCAGAGCTCAGAAGTCTCTGAGACTGCATGTGAAAGCGTTTGTCTATTATATCCTCAATCATTCCTAGGGCCTGATTCTTGAGTTTAGCTAAACCAATTCAATATTGCAGCTCCCCTAGTGTCATTCTGGATCAACATAATACTCTCTTGGGGAACATGTGCACTGTTCGTTTTTATCTACATCTAATCTTGAGGGCTTTCGATAATTTATCTTGGGGCTGCAAGGTAAAGTTTGCCATTCTTGTGGAAATATGAATAGAAATTTACCTGTAGGGTAAACTGAGCCCAAGTAAAACAACCTACAAATGATCCATCTGAAGCCTCTTTCCACTATGTAGTTTCCACTGCAGTTGAATATTTTCTACCTAATCAAAATAGACTTTGGAGATAATCGAAGAAAGACATCAGTCTAACGATTCCCCTTCTTAAATGTGTATTTTCCACGGTTACACTTGTCTATTCTTTTATTTTTATTTCTGAGGAGTTTGGGACATATAATCTTTAATAGAACTGAAAATTCTCCAACCAGCAATAATCCAGGAAGACATCAAAAACACCCAGACAGAATAAGGCTAATATTTCCTCACCAGGTGTCTAGCCTCTTAATCTAGTGATAATATCACATTCCAAAGGGAAGGGCCCGGAGACCCTCCCAACCAGCGGTCTAAGCACTTACTCCTCCACCTAGGATTACCAGCTTGTTGAGCAGCAAACATTCTCACCTGCATCAGAGGTGGGGGCTGCTCTCCAGTTGCTGAGAACAGCAGCATTTGAGGAGTAAATAGAGCCCAGGCAAAACTTTTCTTTAGAAACCAAAACCCGGCAGCAAACTTGCAGGTTTCAGGTGCAAGTGCCAAATTATCTGGGGTTTCATTTATGCTTCCTGAGCTGGTGGCCCTTCTTTGGAATTTGGTATATAAAAAAAAAGTGATCTTCTCTGAAAAGGCATGTTTTTAGGAGGCTGAGTCCTGTCTGCATGGTTCAGGCTCAGCGATGTGGCTCAGCGAGGTGGAGGGGATGGCCCATCTTCTCGTCAGAGAATAAATCTAGAGATTTAGTGGGTGATTTGATTGCAAACCCTGAGCAGCACCAGGGGTCTCATCTGACACAATGTTTGCCGGTGCACGAGAGAGAAAGCAAAGGACATTTTTTTTCTTTTTTTTTATTACTGTATTTTTTTAAATTAATTTATATCCTTTACATTACTATGTATCCCCTGTAAGTTTCCCACCACCAATTCATCCGTGAACCATCACCACAGTGCCTGGTGCTCGCAAAGGACATTTTTTTGCCTGATTTATTGTCCTGCTGACATGAACTCACCTTACACAATTCACTTGTCCCCCAGAAAAGTGGAGTGTTGCTGTTAGAATATCTGTTACAGGATTTCTGAGTGGTGTAAGAAAACATGGATTCTAATCACAATCCACCCACTAAATTGTTCTCTGCAGGATCCTTATCCATACCATCACAAGAGGAAGGGTGAAGGAGGAGGTTTTTGACCCTAGATTGTATACTTTAGCTTCACTCAGGGAGTTCAAAGGCAATAACCACAGTGTCTTGCCTGGCTGATCCCTAGGCCAACAGAACCAGAAACTCTGGGAGGTGCAGCCTGTCACTGGTACTTGTAAAAAGCTCCCAAGATGAGTTTAACATAAAACTAGGTTGAGAACTACAGTAATGTTTCTCCTACTTGAATGGTTAAGCAAGTCACATGGGAGCTTATAAAAACACAGACTCCATCTCAGTAGAATAGGGATGAGGCACTTCTGACAAGCTCCCAAGCGTGCAAGTGTGCACACTCTGAGTAGCAAGAAAGTAGAATATTTCCAAGTGCCCTCGCAGCACTGTAATTCTGTGAATCTGAGACAACTTTCACTTCAAACACCCTGTGAAATAATTTATCATTCTTTAGGACTTAGGAGATATTTAGATTACGGTGCTTGATGCATCACCATGGACATTAGTGATCTTCGAATGGTATCGAATCTACAAGAACTAGAGGGGATGTATGGGAGATTCATGTAAGTTAAGAGACAACCACACCATGGAGAATCAAAAGTGATGAGGGGACACGTACAAGGTAATCTGTGTGCTTGTGCATACCTGGGGTGTGGTGGAGGCTAGAGACTGGAGCAGTTTAGGGAAGCTTCCTGGAGAAAATTGCTTTCAGGTTGAAATCTAAAGATGAATAAGATTCAGGAGCTGGAAGGGGTTATTGTATTACAAATACCTATATGTGTGTGAAAGAGAAACTGAGGAAATCCGAAGACTATCTGTAGAGTTTAAACACTCATGAGAAATGAGCTGAGGGCTAAGCACTGGCCAGAAACAGGACTTGATGAATTACTGGGTTGTCGGAAAAGTCATGATGTATTTTTTCTATGTTTTCTATGAAAAGTGTATCATGACTTTTCTGACAACCCAATATATCAAGGGGTTAAGTCATTATCCTGAAATAATAACAAACCTTCAAAGCATAGAAGCAGAAGAGCAACTTTTTGGACATCTTCAGAATAACTTTCTGTGTGCTGAATGGGCAATGGATCACAGAGGTGGACATACATGTTAGGGGGAGTGTTTCAGTATGCCTAGAGTAGTTGAATCCAAATGAGACCAGCAGCTCCACTTCCAGGAAGTTCTTTTACAGATACTCATTGACACACAGTTGTCATCAAGTATATTTATTGCACTCTGGCTTGTGGTAATAAAAATGTATAAACATTGTTTTTATCTATCAACTGGACCCTAGTTGTATAATTTCTTGTACAACCATGCTGTAAAATATTATATGACCATTAAAATTAATAGAGTAGACTTATCTGTATTAATGTATAAAGACTTTCAAGATACGGTAAAACAAAAAAAGCAAGTCTCAATATAAATTATGTAATATGGGCCCTATTATTTAAAGACAAATATATCCTCTACATCTGTATAGAATATATGTATGTAAATTAATAGAAAAAAGACTAGAAGGATACATCGGAAATATTGCAATGGTTTTCTTTCAGAAAAGAAATGGAAGGTGAAGTGCAACTTTGTATGCTTCTGTTTCAAGACATTTTCTAAGAGTATTTGTGTGTCACTTGGTAACAGCGGAAAAAACAAAGAAATGAATGGTACACTGCACACTTTCTTTTGTTTATCAAAGTATGAGTTTTGCCTTCCCAGGCTGATGATTTCTACAATTTCAAATACTTAGTTTCAAAAGAAAAAAGAAAAAAATTAAAACCAAAAACAATCTCTTGAGAATTTAAAATTCTAAGGGTTTTTCCTCTCCCGGCTCCAAGACTGTGCCCTAAGGTCACCTTTTCTTTTCCTTAGCTACTCCCCTCACTCTATACTTTCTCTGGTTCTCATTATACAGCTACCCTAAACCTAAAATAATTCAGGGCACAATCTAAACTTCCAGCAGTTGAAAAATCACTAAAAAGATTAACAAGCAGAAATCAACAGGGTTTGAAAAGAAGTTTTTCTCTTTACACCTCTGGGTGCTGAGAATTTTCAGTACTGGCATAATTTTCTAGAAAGATCTTCTGATGACCTCTGAAAACAATCCAGGACCCCCCACCGCTGCTCTTGGATCCCAGTATAACCAATTCAGCTGTGCACTGAAGGGAAAGTTATAAATTGCTTAGAGGAGGAGGTTACAAAAGGGAGCGACCAGCCTGGCTTTTGTTAGGGTAAATCTGGGCTCCCCAACCTGTTCAGATGCTTTGAAAGAGGTAACAAAATGATCTATAAAGGCGAACCAGTGGGTGTCATTTCTTCAGATAATCAAAAACCTTTTGATTGGGGAATATACAAAAGGCTGAGGAAGGTTAGTAACCCTGGGATAAAAGAAAAATTTCCTTCATCAATTAAAAAACAGTTATGGAAAAATGGAGACTAGAACTCCAATTTCCCAAATGCAGAAAGATTAAAGTATTGGCATCATTGAACTCTTATTATTGTCAATTGCAATTAAATGGGGATCTCCTATAAGAAATCAATGGTCTAAAATCAATTAAAATGTTACAAATAAAAACATGAAATTTAAAAACTTCCATTTTATGTTATTAATAAACACAACAAATATTTTATTTCCATTCTAGTATGTGCTTTTTCTAAAGTACTCTAAGAAGTCACCAGCAATGACATATCCCATTCTAATGTTACTTCTTTTCTCACCAATTCTTAATTTTTTACATTAGTTTCATTTACATTAGTATTAGTTTAGTTTGCATTAGTATTTTTAATACTTTTTCTATACTGAACCTACTTGTTTTCTATTTTACGTAACTCAAAGTCATTAGGTTTTAGTCCTTTCTAAACAAAGTCAATAACAAAATAATGGCAACATTAGGCTTATTGAAGCTTAATTTTCTCTGGAGAAACTAAAATTTCTTTAAAGATATTTTCCTTTTGAATTAATGTTTTTGTGTCCTTTGGGTAGATTCTCAGAACTGGTATTGCTGGGTTGTATGGAAGCTCCATTTTTTGCAGTTTGAGAAAGCGCCATACAACTTTCCATAATGGTTGGACCAGTTTGCATTTCCACCAGCAATGCAGGGCAACAACATTTGTTGTTGCCTGTTTTTTTAATGTGTGTTATTCTCACTGGTATAAGGTGGTATCTCATTGTGGTTTGGAATTGCATTTCCCTGATTCTAAGTGATGTTGAACATTTTTTCATATACCTGTTGGTCATTTGTATTTCCTCTTTGGAGAAGTGTATTTTTAGCTCTTTGGCACATTTATTGACTGGATTGTTTCTATGTTTATTGCAGCACTGTTTACAATAGCTAAGATGTGGAAACAATCCAGATGCCCCAAAACAGATGACTGGATCAAAAAGATGTGGTACATATACTACAATGGAATACTATTCAGCAATCAAAATGATAAACTCATACAATTTTCAGTAACATGGATGGAGCTAGAAGGGATCATACTCAGTGAAATAAGCCAGGAGGAAAAAGAAAAATATCAAATGGCTTCACTTATAGCAGGAATATAGGGGAACCAAATAAGAGATCAGGAGGAGAAAATAACAACAAAACCAAAACAAAAACTAGCAGGCAACCATAAATGAGGGACATTCAGGGAGGGAGGGGGAGGATAAGTGTTCAAAATGGGGGACAAAAGAGCTCAAGAGACTATGGTGATGGTTCACGGATGAATTGGTAGTAGGTAACCCAAGGGGAACACACAATAATGTAAAAGATATAAATAAAAAAATATATAAATAAAAAAATAGATATTTTCCCTTTGGGCCTCCCTGGTGGCACAACAGTTAAGTCTCAGCACTGTGAAGCTATACATAGCCACTGCAGCACGAGTTTGATCCCGGCCAGGGAGCTTCCCACATAGCACAGCAGACCTCTTCTGCCTCACCCACTGCTCCCCTCAGCAGTGTATTTCAGTCACTCTGCCTGTTCTGCTCCCCACTCTGTCTCTGGTGAATCCTCTCACCACCCCACACCTCTGGCCTACACCTCAGTTCTTGTATGTATAAATAAATAAAATCTTAAAAAAAAGATATTTTCCCTTTAATAATTAAATATGAATAATGCACTGAAATGTAGTAGAAAGAAAATAACAAAATCTGTATCATACCAACTTAATTCTACAATCTCAGGGAACCCAAAACTGATGAAGCATCAAGCCATAGAGAGATTGTATTTGCATTGGGAGCTTAGAATTATTTGGCTGGCAAAGGAGAGCAGAGCAAGAAGATTCCAACTGTATATAAAAGCAGAGTTGACATAGTGATGGCAGAACAGCAGGTCCAAATCATCAGCCTGCTCCAAAATACAAGGCATTGCTATGAAGACAGCCTCTTAAAGTCCAAGGACTTTACCTCGAAGTTTTACATATTTGTAGAGAAACTAAGATGTCATAAGCAAATGTCCTTCTCCAAGCTTGAATGACAAATAATCCATGGACAATGCTGCCCCAAACAGATCAGGGATGATAAAGTGCCCGTGGAGTAGGGCACTTTAGGATGTTACATTAACCAGGACAATAGTGACAAGGGCTGGCACTTATTCACAGCCTAGGAAAAAAGGTGCAGAGAATCTGACAATCTGCGCCTGGTCATGGTTCAGCAGTTGACTTTGCTTGCACTGGGTTCCTCCCACTGTCCTGTCCCAACGGGTGTGATAATACCAGCCCCACCCAGTGCCTATCTCTGTCCCAGATTTTGCTGCTCTATGAGAGAATCTGCAAAATATGAATGATGAAGTGAGTTTTTTAAATAAAACTGCATTTATTCAATGTTTATTTTTTAATAATCTTACCTACTCATGGTCATAAGAAATACTGGTACATTTATTTTTAATGTGTGCTATCCTCACAGGTGTGAGGTGGTATCTCATTGTGGTTTTGATTTGCATTTCCTTGATTATAAGTGATATTGAACATTTTTTCATGTATCTGTTGGCCATTTGCTTTTCTTCTTTGCAGAAGTGTCTTTTTAGCTCTTCTGCCCATTTTTTGACTGGGTTATTGGCTTTGTTTTTGTTGAGTTGTGTGAGTTCCTTGTAAATTTTTGTTATCAGTCCTTTATCGGATGTATTGTGTGCAAAGATCTTTTCCCACTTGGTAGGGTGTCTGTTTGTTTTGGTTAATGTCTCTTTTGCTGTACAGAAGCTTTTTATTTTGATGTAATCCCACCTGTTTATCTTGTCCTTCCCTTCCTTCCCTTTGGGGGATGTGTCTTTAAAGCTTTTGCTGAGATGTCATGTAGAGTTTTGCCTATATTTTCTTCTATAAATTTTATGGTTTCAGGTCTTACGTCCAGGTCTTTTATCATTTTGAATTGGTTTTTGTGCAGGGTGTGAGGTAGTAGTATAGCTTCATTTTTTTGCATGTGGCTGTCCAGTTTTCCCAGCAACAAATACTGGAAAGGATGTGGAGAAAAAGGAACTCTTCTACACTGCTGGTGGGAATGTGAACTGGTCCAACCACTATGGAAAGCTGTATGGCGATTCCTCAAACTGCTAAACATGGAGCTTCCATATGACCCAGCAATACCACTTTTGGGAATCTACCCAAAGGACACAAAAACACTAATCCAAAAGGATACATGCACCCGTATGTTCAATGCGACACTGTTCAAAATAGCAAAGGTATGGAAGCAACCCAGATGTCCAAAAATAGATGATT